>JAWNPG010000040.1:7147500-7335000 GCA_035045145.1 Drosophila meridionalis
GGACATCTTGGGCGAATCGAAGGTGGCCCAGGAGGGCTTATCGCGCTCGCGCTCGCCCTGCATCTGCTTGGTGGCCGTATCGATTAGCTGGGAAACCGCCGACAGCTGGGAGGGCACAGGCGAGGCAGCCGCCTGGCTCATCATGGGAGCCGGCGATTTCTGGAGGGGAATGGGCGAGGTGCTCACGTCGTTGAATTGCGAGGGAGTATGCAGGCTGTGGGAGGGCGGGCCTCGGGATGGCGCCGCCGAGGATGTGGCCGGGGAGATGCGATCGCGTGAGTCCAGCGACAGATTCGAGATGGCGCGCTGCATCAGCTCATCGATCTCAATGTCATCTCGGCCTGTGCCGCCCGGACCGCTGATGACGGTTAGGAATTTGTTGTCCTGCTTGGGCGGCAGCAGCTCCTCGGACTTGAACTCGGGCTTCTCGGCGCTGGTGGAGAGCTTCTCGTACTGATCCTGTGCGCTGACCGGCTCCGCATCCTTCTCATTGCTGTCCATGCTGCTCTCGCCACCCGCATCCTCGTCGTCGTCGTCATCGTCGTCGGCCACAGTCAGGGCGGACGACGAGGGCTCGGCGGGCAGGCCGCGGCTGTCGACGAGGCCACGTCTGTCGTGGCCGCTGTCCATGATCTGGCGTATGTCCTGATCCTCGTTGAACTCATCGCTAAACAGATCCTGCAGCAGATCCTTCTCGGCAACAGCAGCGACAGCTGGAGCCGCGCTGGGCGGCGGCTTGTCGAACAGATTCTCCACCAGAATGATGTCCCGCAGTGCCGCATAGCGATCCTTGGCCTGGGCCACCACTTCGGTGATTTTGGTGTCTATCTTGGGCGGCGGCGGCTCCAGCTCCAGCTCGGTCACATCAATGTCCAGCGGCTGCTGCTGTTGTTGCTGCTGCTGTTGCTGCTGCTCCTGCTGGGTCTCATCCACGGGCGGCGGCGTCAGATCGCCCATGAGATCCGTCTCCTGCTGCTGCTGCTGCAGCTCCTGGTCGATTATTTCCCGGAAGACCGCATACCGATCCGCTGGCGGCACAGCGGGCGCCGCTAGGCAGGCAGGCGCCTCGTTGAAGTTGGCAAAATTGGCCACAAACGTGTCCTGGCCCACATCCTCGCCGAAGGTGTCATCGAACTTGGCCACAAACGAGGTCTGCTGATCGAAGTTGACCTTGAAGACGGCCGCCGTGCCGCCGGAACCGGACTTGGCCGGTGACTGCAGCGGCTGGGCGGGACTCGCCCGGGCCTTAGGCTGCGTCTGGTCGTTGCTCGCCTGCAAATACTCGGACAGGTAGGCGGTCAGCTGCACCAGGGTCATGGTGCTCAGCTTGCTGGCGGGCACGTTCAGCTTCAGTGCCAGCTCGTCCATGCCCAGCGTGAGCAGCTGCGTCAGCGTGATATCCGGCGCTAACGCAGCTGCCGCCGACTCCTTTTGGGACTGTGCCTGCGCTGCCTGGGCCTGCAGTATCTCCGCCTTGTTCTCGTAGATGTCCTGTGGCCGGCCCAGCGAGGCCTGGCGCTGTGGCCTCGCCCGGCTGCTGCTGCTCTGCGTGGGCGGCGGCAGCAGCGGCGGCGGCGTGCCGCCCAGGGGAGCTAGATAATCGTCGTCCGTGTGGCCAGGCTTCCGAGGTCGCCCTGGGCCGGGAAAGTTGCCATCGGAGCGACCGACGCGCCGGGAAGGCAGCGGAATGGGCGGTGCATCGGCGCTGCGACGCAGCTGATTGCTGCTGTGGTTCAAGTACTCGTAGCGACCGACAGGTGGCGCTGCGGGCGAGGGCCTGATGACCAGATCGCTGAACTGCTTCTTGGGCGGCAGCGGCGGCGGCTCCGCATAGGGCGTGGAGTCCGGCCGCGGCGGTGGTTCCGGCGCCGCCTCGTTCTCGCTGAGCGAGTCGCTCTCCTGCAGCCTGCGCATGTTCACGCTGGAGCCGATGCCGCTGGCGGAGTCGCCGCGCTTCGAGAAGCGCGCCTGGCCAAACAAATGCGGCATCTTCTTGTTGCTGATGCTGGAGATGACGTCCAGCGGGCCACCCACATTGACGACGCTGGCCACGGGCGTGGGTCGATGGCGCACACTGCTGCTGAGCGGAAGTGGAGCGGGCTCCAGGCGCGAGATGTCCGCCTGCCAGCCCTCCGTTGGCTGCGACGGCTGCTGTTCCGGCGGCAGCTGCACCTGGAGCGGACCATTGAAGACACTGGCAGCGGCGGCGGCGGTGGCGGCGGTGCCGCTGGCTGCCGGCTGCGGCACATCGAACTCAAAGGCGTCCAGCTTGGCGAAGAGATCGCCGTCCTGAAACGGATCCGGATCGCTCTTTTTGCGCGTCGGCGAAAAGGGATCCGTGTCGCGGGGCAGCAGCACGGGATTGCTATCCTGATGCTCCTCCAGGGGATTGCCGATCGTGGGCTCTGTGGTATAATAGTTGACGGATTGGTTAATAGGTTTGGACAGGGCTGCGCTCTGACGTAGCATTAGTTTTAGTTTGGCGGCCGAAAAGTCTTCGACTTGGCCAAGATAAAGAGACGGAGTTTGGGTCTGGGAGTGGGAGTGGGACTGGGACAAGGATTGGACCTGTTGGTGCTGGGGTGTGGGACTTGGCTGGGAGCGGAAGCTGTTGGAGCTGTTTGTTAGTAGCAGGTGGTGCTGCCCAAGGCTGGCGGTGGTTATTAGTGGGTTAGTTGTGGTTGTTGTGGTGCTGCTGCTGCTGTTGCTGCCGCTGCAGCTGGCGGCGTTACCTGTGCAAGTGCAAATGTTAGCTGTGTTAGTAATTGGGGCGGCATCATGGGCGTGGTCTGTACCTGAGCCAGCAGCAATTGCTGCTGCTGCTGCTGCTGTTGTGTTAGTAGTTGTCGTTGTTGTTGCTGTTGTTGTTGTTGCTGCTGCTGTTGCTGCTGCGGCTGCTGCTGCTGTGGTGCTCTCCTCAAAGATCGAACTATCCCTGCCACCGAGAAAATCATCAAAGTTATCGCCCTGACTAGAGCCAAGCTCCTTCAGCAGCTTCTTGGGCGGATTCTTAAGCTCTTGGAAGAAATATTTCTTATCGACATAGGGCCGAGTGCGTCCAATGCCCAGCGGATCCAGATCCGTGAACGCATCTGGCGAACCACACAATTGCAATACAAGCAGAGCGAGACAGAGATAGAGAGAGAGAGAGAGAGATTGGGAGACTTGCATCAGTCGCTGTTCGCAGAGACTCCAAGTAAAAAGCGTGCAATTCGTGTCAGAGAACTTAAGAGAAGAAAAAAGCAACTGAAGAGCTTTAAATGATCTTTAAATCAAGACTAACTACAAATCGAATGCGCAAAACCAACAACAGAAACAACAAAAGGAGCATTGTCTTAAGGGTTAGTAATATGGATTTAATAATAAATATTCAATTTTAAGACAGCTGCGTAAACACGTTCAATAGAGCCAGGGGACAAGTTGTGGAAGCTCAGCTAGGTAAGGTTAACAGCACTTTCTTAACATTTGTATGAATGCTATGTAAAGCTTGATAATGTATACTTTAACAGTGTTCTGTGATTTACATTGCTGAATGTTATGTTTAAATGTTTTGTTAAGTTTTAACAATAAATTGTTAGGACTGTACTGTGTTTAACAGTAATGTTAAGTTACTGTTAAGCAGAGAAAACAAAAGTTATCATTCACAAAGAGAGAAAAATGGAATCTGAACTTTAATTCTGGTTCAGAATGACGGCAAACTACATTTATTTTGCTGCTTTCAATCTGCTGTAAACGCTATGGTGCTGTTAACTCAATTTGCTCCTAAGACTACAAATTAACAGCCCGTGTAGATCTACATTAACATTAATATTAACATTAGTATTAACATTAAAAATAGCATTAATATTAACAATCAATGCAAATTATCTGTTTTTCGCTGTTAACTCAACGTTTAACTACAATACATCGAGTAAATTGTAACTTCATTAACATTAACAGCAAATGTATATGATCTGTTTTCCGCTGTTAACTGAATGATTGATTAAAATACATCAAATACGTTATATCTGCATTAACATTAGTATTAACATTAATATTAGCATTAACATCCACTGTAAATGATCTGTTTCCCGCTGTTAACTCAATGTTTGATTGGAATACATCAATTGAATTAGATCTAAATTAACATAAGTATTAACAAACACTGTAAATGATCTATTTCCAGCTGTAAAGTCAATGTTTGATTACAATACATCATGTAAATTAGATCTACTTTAACATTAACAGCCTATGTAAACAACGTTCTGTTGTCTCTGTTAACTCAATGTTTGCTTACAATACGATTTGAAAACGCTTGTAAATGAATTAACAGCGAGCAATTTTGATTCGTTTGCCAAATGAGTTTTCTTTCTTATTTTCTTTGATTGCTTTCAATGGATGCCGTTTTACAGCCCCGCCCTGCGCCCGGCCACGCCTTAAGCTGATATCTGTTCGCTGTTTAAACTATTTCGCTGAACGCAGCCAATTGAGTGCGGCTCATTGAGCTCATCTGTCGAGTCTCGGTTGACAATTGTCGCGGCTGTAAGCCCTGACCTGCAACCCCTCAGCCCGCAGACCAACCCTTGCCCCTTGCCCCTGGCATCCACTGTGAATGGCAGCTCTCTTATGGAAATCATTCGAACTTCCTTATCTTTTTTTTTTGTGAGAAACTCACCCGACATGACCGCTGCAGCGGCTGCACCAGCCGCTCCTCCTCCGCCTCCTGCTCCACCTCCCGTCGTTCCATTGGCGATGCTCTCCGTCTCCGTCAAACTGCTCAGGACATCAATGGCTGCTGCTGCCGTTGCTGCTGCAGTTCCTCCTCCTCCTCCTGCCGGCGCTGCTGAAAGTTCACTGATTTGCTGCGTCGGCGTGGCTGAGGATTCCCTGGCTGCCAGCGGCGCCATTGGCAGACTCCCCAGCACAGCCGCAGCCGACATGGGCGTGGGCGTGGCGGACACCTTGGTGGTATCGAAGACATCGTTCTGCTGCTGCAGCTCGTGCAGCCAACTGTCGTCGTCATCTGTCGCCTGCAGCGTGGCCGGCGACCCACTAGCACCCGGAGCTGGCGATAGCAACGTGTCCAAGGCGGCGCTCTCCGGCGTCTTGCTGGGCTGCTGCTGCTGCTGCTTGTGACGGGTGCGTCCGGAGTCGGGCGGCGGCGGCAAGATGTTGTACGAGGGCACGTAGATGAAGGAGTCGCCAAACGGATCATCCTCGCTGGCTGACTTGGCCAGGCCATGGCCAGACTGGGTGGCGCCCGGCTCGTTGGGCGTAATGCGCTCCATCTGGCTAATGCCACGCTGCAGCGACGTCAGCTCTTGCTCCAGGTCAACCAGGTCGGCCACAGACTCCGGTGAGATCTACGGAGCAAGCAGAGATTAATGAAAGTGAAGGAGAAATGGAGACTTGACTCTGGCTTACCTCCTTGGCTGCTCCGCTCTTGCCCACGTCCAGGTTGACGCCCAGCCGTGTCAGGCCAACGCCATTGGAGGAGTTTGCGCCCAACATGCTCAGATTCGCTGCATGCGCCGCGGCGGAGGAGCTGCTGCCGGAGGCGAGCTCGCTGTGGCTCGCCTTCAGCGAGGACAGGGTGGCCAGTTGGGTGGCATGATCGTGCATGGTCTTGCCCTGGATCTGCTGGCGTGCCATTTCGATCTCTTTCTTTTTCAGCTCGAACACGACCTGGAAGAGATCGCGCATGGCCAGCACCACCTGGCTGGCCGCCTTGTCCGTCTTGATGCCAAAGAATCGATGTCCGCTGTCGGGCGAACCAAATATGTAGCCAAAGGCACGCGAATCCGTCATGTCCTGTGCTATGAACGAGATCTTGTGCACGGGATGATGATAGAGAGAATCACTGGTCTTCTCATCACGCAACCTCAGCCCATCGATGGTCACGTGAATGATGATGCGCTGCTTGTGCTCGCCGGCTGCGCGTATGGCCATCTTCAGGTCCTGCAATGCCTCCTGGCACATGCGATCCCCACGCGCCTCGCCCACCTCCAAGATACCGATCAGCTTGGCCTTGAACTGGACGCCATCGCCAAAGAAGCGTCCGGGATCATTGCGATCTGCAAAAGACAAAATTATAGGTGAGTATATGTGTGTGTATGTGTGTGTGTGTGTGTGTGTGTGTGTGTATCTGCTGGAAAAACAAACAAACGTTTTGCGTAATTCGTTTCCTCTGCGCCGCTGCTGCCGCTGCCAATGCCGAAGGTTTGCGCGAGCGAAAGATTCGAGGATGCCTGAAGCTTGGACACCAGCGATTTGACCATTTTGTGTTAGCCACAAGCGCAGCTCAGAACATGCTGAGCCTGCGTCTCTATGTATTGCAGTATCTGTGTGACTGCGCCTTTAAGTCTGTGTGTGTGTGTGTGTGTGTGTGCGTTTGTTTGTTTGTTTGTTTGTGTGACATTCAGGGCATTTCCATGGCGCAGACAAAGGCCAACAACGCGCACAAGCACCAACAATAGTAACAAATGAAAACGATTTGAACGCGACGTATTTTATTTAATTAAAAAAAAGCAACTCGCGGAAAATATCGAAAGAAATACGAAAAAAAAAAAACAATAAACAGAAACAAAATACGAGAATGCGCCCGCATTCGCAGCCGCAACGATTCGCGCTCTGGGAATGAATGAATGACGACAGCGCTGCGAACGACGAACGGCGAACGGCGAGATGCTGCGGCCTCTGCTGTGGGAGTGGGCAGAGCAGCGCACAAACACAAAACACACACACACAGATACACACACGCAAACACACATAAAAGGCACTGGAATTTTACTATTATTTTGCAGCAGATTCAATGCAAAAATGAGCAACAACAAAATGTGTGCAGCAGGCAGAGAGAGAGCGGGAGAGAGAGAGAGTGAACGCGCGCGCTGTTGTTATTTGCTAAAAATCTTGACGCAGCTGCACCACCTGCCGACAACGACAGCAGCAGTGGCAGCAGCGGTGGCAGCGACGCCGGCGCAGCAGCAGCTGTCGGTTAAGTGACTTAACGACGATCAGACAAGTTCGTCATGCAAAACCTGGTGCAGGTATGTAGACATGTTATCGATAATAATTATATATGCAAAAAATACTAAAGTAAAGAGAGAGAGAGAGAGAGAGAGAGAATGGGAGAGATGAGCAGCAACAGCGACGCTAGCTGCGCAGCAGCTGTCGGTTAAGTAATCTCAGAGTGCTGCGCTTAGCGCAGGTAAACAGACTTGTCTTAGATTAGATAATGCACGCATACCACTATGACAATTATTTAAGCAACAGCAGAATATATACATAGATAAAACTACTGTAGTTTAACTAGTATACAATACAGAGTCAAACAACAGAATGTGTACTGAGAGAGCAGCAGAAGAGAGCGCACAGAGTTACGGCAGCGACAGCGACGCCGGCGCACCAGCTGTCTGCTAAGTGGCGCAAACACGATCAGACACGTCTATCGTGCGCTATCAGATATATAGGTTGTGTTATCGATACGATATTTTGCAGTTTTTAATCAAATTCAAATGCAACTTACATTTACAAGGACTCGTTTTCTTGCGCAGCGTTTGCATGGTTGCTAATATTAACGGGTTGTTTACATTCGCGTAACGTCTAATGGCTGCGGCTTGCTGTCTGCGCTAAAGGCAGCTCGAAACGGGGGAAGGTTATTGTATTTTCGTGTCTTCGTTTTCGGCTCTTTTTGAAACCGGTCACAGCGCAATTATGTGGCAGACAGGGTGGGTCCTTCTAGTCTACAACATGCGCTGACTTTTGACATTTGACCGAGTGAACGTTGCACTCCTTATTTGCACTTGTCTCTATTTTACTTTGCTGCTCCTACTCCGGATGTTGTTGTTGTTGTTGCTGCTGCTGTTGTTGTTGTTGTTCTGGTGGTCGATAGTCCCCGCCGGCATAACGCAGACAACAAAAATACTCACGCTAAGATTATCGATTTTTCAATCGGCACATTTCTTGTGTCTTTCTTATTGTTTTAATCACTTTGAGACGCCTTCGGATATGCAGCAATATTTCGAAAGTTGAATAATCAATAATTTAAACAAGTTTTACACTTTAACCACTTCTCTTTAATGCGTGTGCCAAATGATGCAATTGAACTTTTACTACATTTTCCGGTAGACAATTGAGACTAATTTTCCGCAAGGACTTTAAAGAAAATTATTTCTTTTGCATTCGCTGAACATTTGATTTATCGTATTTATAGAGCCACTGTTACACTTTCTGTTAGGCTGGCATTTCACTACTTTAATTGTGTTTAATTTTAGATTTTTATGAATCATTTAATATCCTTCGCCCTCGGACTCAAAAAAAATCTCGATAGGAAACTCCAAGGATACAAAAAGTGGGGTGCGTTTTGTGCCGAGCACCCTGTGCCAACCGGCACATGTGCTATCGACTGATAGTAGTCGTTTCCAACACTGACCGATTGCCATTACAGTGCGTTAACAGAACAGCGCTCACTCTCTCGATTACATTAACGCTACCATTTGAGCACAACAGATTGCTGGCCCCAAAAACGTTTACAGCATGTTATGCGTCATAATTGTTGTTGTTCCGGCGAAGTACAGACGTGTTTATGCGGGTGCGCAGCGTGTAAATTTTGTATATTGAACAGAAAGTCAACTAATTGATAAACACAAAAGTTGTTACCAGAAATTGCTTCCCAAGGCACTCGGCTTAGCAGCATTCTGTTTCATTGCCCAGCTCAGCTGAACAAGCACCTGTCATTGTGCCCTGCCGAATAGGAATCGTGCGCGCGTCGCTTAGCTGCAGTCGGAGTTGAATATTTAAAAATTTACCCGCTTGCAATTAGTGAAAAAGTGTTAAAAAGCGTTCGCTGGTGTTCGTGTGTGTGCGTGTGTGCGTGTGTGCTTGTGACAAAGCAAACCAGTTAGTTGCCATCCAGTTGTAACAGATTTTTTGTTTTCAATCTCAGTAGCTATGCTGAATTAAATGTTAATCCTGGACACATACACACATATACCCCAAAATACATTCTTATACTTGGCTAATAGTTTTTAAGCTGTGTTCTCGTTTTCGATCGTTATGCGAAATTAATTTCGACTTTGTTCAAAGTGTTTCAAAATTCTACAATCCGGAGGACTGTGTGTGTGTGTGTCTGTGTGCTAGTGTGTTCCCCGAGTTGCCCCCCTTTTGAGAAAGGCTTACTGAAACGGCGAGAAAATGAATAAAACCTGTGCGCGCTGCCAAAAGGTGGTTTATCCCATCGAAGAGCTGAAGTGTCTGGACAAGGTGAGTGAGAAGTTAATAATATTTTCAGCTAAAAGCGTGCAGGAATATTATTAGAAATTTAGTTGTTTTTAGCTATTGTTGTGTGTATTGGCATTTTTTTGTTCTTTCAATTTTTTTTTTTTTGCTCCTTTGTTTTATGCCGCTGCTTCGCACTTGTTGTATGCGCGCGTTAGAGCGAGACGGCTATCTAGTCACATGGCCCGCTGCTCTCATTGATCATGCGTGCCGTTTGCTCTCATGTGTCCGTGTCGCTTGTTTGTTGTTTCTGTTTTATTATCCTACGCAATTCGTGGCCTGTTGTGGGCGCAGCAGCAGCAGCGCCGTTTTAATAATTGCCAACAACAAATGTGCGCGAATAATAAAACGAAAAAAAAAAGCTGTTCGGCTAGTTTGCAGCAGCGGCGGCTACGGCTGCGGCTGCGTAGCGCTTCTTGGAATTTAGTTTAAGCAAAATAACGGCACACAAAATCCATTTCATTGACCGTGTGTGCGTGTGTGAGAGATTGCGCGGGTGGTTGTTGTTGTTTGTGCTTGCAACAAATTTTTCAATTTTCGCCAACTCAGGAAATTGAAAATTGCTTTTAATTTGCGTCGCCGCTGTTTCCGCTACAATTCGCTCTTCACCTCCTGCCTGCCTGCCTGCCTATCCATCTACCTACCTCTCTTCTTTGGCAATTGTCTGCGCCAATTTGCGTACATTTTGCGTATGACGCCGCAGTCGCTGCCGTCGTCAACGAACCGTTGCAAACTTGCAGCGCAGCTTTTATCTCAGCTTTCAGCGTTGGTTCTTCAAAAGAAATACTTAAAAATAAATAAATAAACAATCCGTTGACTGACCTTGAGCGCATATTTCGTTTCCAGTTTCGCATTCTCTTTCGCACTCACACACACACACACACACACACACACGCGCAATCGCGAGCTTTGCGGTCATTGAGTTGCTTTCTTCTTGTGCTTATTGGTTTATGCTTAATTCCAGTTTATTTTTATTGACCGACTGTCCGTCCGTCTGTCCGTCTGTCTGAGCTGAGCTGAGCAGCACTTATTGTTTTGCTCTTTCGCTCGTCTTGTATCTATTCTTTGCCCATCCAGTTTACAGCGAGCTTTTACTCAACATAGTCTCTGCTCACACTTACACTAAGGCAATGCTTGAATATATATACACACACACACATACATAGACAGATGTTTTTATTTGCATATGTATGCATGCTGATAAGACGTTGCCTGGAGACACATTTCAATTGTCATTTCATCATTCGTCAAATTCCATTCGACAGCCTTGTTGTAATCAGCTCCAACTATCAGCAGTTGCGACGTGTGTTCCACATCGTCTGCTGCTGCTGCTGCTGCTGCTGCTAATTATAGTCAAGATGTGCTACATGCTCTCTTTTTGTATTGCCGTCTCTGTCTAACGCACACACTCTAACCGTCTCAATGTGCGTCTAATTTTAGCCGTGAAGTAATGAAAACTATTTAAAGACAGTTATAAAATATGCATGAGGCCTAATGGAAATGTTGAAACGTGTAAATAACTCGCAGAGATTTCGAAACTTGACGAAACTCGACAAGAACAAGAACAACAACAACAACAACAACAACAACAGCATCGACTAACAGCATACATATATTTATGTATCCAGACAAATGTTGAATGTTCCTTTTGGTTTGTTGCATTTTAGTTTACATCTCATTGTTTAACTTGTCTCAAATGACGTATTTCCATATCTCTGTCTCTGTCTCTGTCTCTCTGTCAGTGCACAACTATGATTACTGTATTCAGATTATTAGCAATTGTATTTCATAACAATTTTAAGATAATAAACAAACACATTGAGTCATAGGGGGTTTGGCGTGTTATTTAATAAACAATAGAATTGTTTTCCCTTTTTTACTGAAAACTAAACTACAAGTCCTATGACGCATATACATTATTGAATGAGAAATGAATAATATTATAATTTCTATTATTTGCTGAGTATTCGTTTTAAAAATATGCGATTATCTAGTCAATTTAATTATATTATATATTAGTATTTGTATGAATTTGAAGCAGAAAACTCGCATTAAAATGAAAATGAAATGGAATTGAATAAAAATAAATAAATTAACTTTGCAAATATGTTTAAAATGAAGTTCTATAAAAATTTGAATTTGATTTTAAAGACAGTAAGCGGAGAATTACTATACATTTAATTTTTCCATTTGAATGGAAACCCATTTTGCATTCAATTCTAGTAGTACTATAGTAGTACTATATCAGTATAGTAATGGAAATAGAATTGAATTAATTAGAAATTAAATTGAATTAAATATAAGACAATTACAATGAATTTACAAATCCATACAAAGTTAAGTTCTATACAAATTAAAATTTCATGTTAATTAGAAACTTTAACAGTTTGAGGATGATTATCCTCATCATCAGTAAACCGAAGACACTACAAGCTATAGCGCATCTCTTTCTATTTTTCATTATGTATCTCTCTTTCGCTCTGTTTTTGCTTAGAAAATGCAACGACATCTGCATCCTTTTGCCCTCTCATTCCCGCTCACTCCTCCTCCATCTCTTTCTCTCTCTCCCACATTTATATTTTCTTAGTGAAAAGTTTTGTGCCATTTCGTTTGCGGTTGCCGCTCAATGCACGTGACATATCCTGATATAGAAATCGATACGCGTGACAGTCAATAAACGGGCATTTTATACCAATTATCTATACACAAACACACACACACACACATACATACTGAAAAGTTTTGCCTTGTAAATGAAATGAAGAAATGCTTTTTAAATGCCGTTAAAAGTTAAGCAGCGCTGCTCGCGTTCGCTGCTGGCGCTTTGTTAATCGATTTTTGATACCAAACTTCACTCAACTTGTCGCCGTTGCAGTCGACGTCGTTGTCTCTGTCTCTGCTGTCTCTAGCGCTGCTTCTGCTGCTGTTGCCAATTTCATTTATCTGACTTTTTTATTTGGCAAACACACGAAATGTGTGAGTTTTAGTTTTGCCTGCTTGTTATACCCGTTGCCCATTAAAAAAGGGGGGAATTTCGAATGAAATTTGAATAATGTATGAAAGCAGAGTGCGCTATAAAGTTTATTTATGATCGGCACTCAGCTATGTTTGGCTATATATTTGTTAGAAGTGCATATTACTTATGTTTAGCATCGATAAATATCGATTTATAAATACTGTTGATAGCTGATATTTGAAACCAAATTGTTGAACCATTAGCAGAAATGAGCAATTTGTATTTATCAACAACTCCAGTTAATTTACAGGGTATCTCATAGTCGAGTGCTGCCTGCTAGCGCTGCTGTTTTGCTTGGCTGCGGCGGCCGCCACGACAGACGATTATTTTATGCTCGCAACGAAAGTAAATGACCCCTTTGTTGTCAGCCAGCCCAGGGGGCAGGCAGGCCGGCAGGAAGAGCAGGCTTAACATTTTGGCCAATTCGTGCAGCGTGGCACGAGTCGGCAGTTAGTGTTTGGGCCAGGCAGCAGGCAGCAGGCGGCAGGCGGCGAAGAGCAGCGACAGCAACGAAGCGGAGCACAGCGTCAAATCCAAAACGTCCTCCATTTGCAGCTACTTCGTTTGGCACTTAGGTAGCTCCAACTGGATACAGTTGGAGCTCTGCCCCAACTGTGGCACACTTTTCGGGCTGTCGCTTTGCTGAATATTTTAATTTTTGGCATTTGCGCCATGACAAATGACTACAGCGACAAACTTGGACGGAGTCGGCTAGCCGCCAAGAAGCAGAAGCAGAAGAAGAAGCAGAAGGCGAAATGTATCTTTAGCTCGAAATCTTATCTGAAATGATTTTGCTGTTTGATGTTGCCATCACGTGCGCCACTTCACAATCGTTTCCGCTTTCCAACTGCCAACAAGAAGTTGAAGACGAGTGATGAGAGCGTGTCTCTATCGTGACACGAAATAGACATAGAGTAATAATAGTAAAATCAAAGCAGAATTTAAGTAGAGCAAATGTAGCTAAATTCGAGTCAATTTCTATTTAGATATCTATCGACACGCGCTCATCTCTAGCAAAACTCTGGCAACACCGAATAACAACGACAACCGCATTGACAATGACAATTGGTTTTATTTATTTCTTTTCCACTCTTGACTGGAACTCTTCAACTCTGAAAGCGAAGTTCACTTTTGCATGACAAACCATTTCTGAGTGCTGCACCGCCACTCCACCCCTCTCACTCTCTCTCTCTCTCTCTCTGCCTCAAGCACTCGTGAGAGAAGGGCGCTGCAATTTTATAAACAATTCAGGCATGAAAATAAAAGTGGTCAAGCAGCAGCCGAAGCAGCAACAGCAGCAGCGACATTGCCGACTTTGACTTATCGCTGCTTTGCATCTCCTTATCTTCATTTCCTTTCTCACACACACACACACACACACACACACATTGTCATTTCACTTTGTGCTTTGTTATTTCACTGTGAGAACTTTTTGCGGTATTATGCAATTTGTTGTGCCAGCTTTTACCTTATCCCTGTCTCTGCCTCTTCCACTCTTCCGCTGCTCACTCACTTTCGCTGTGCAGCGCGCAAATCAAAGCCTAAAAGCTAAGCTCTTGGCTTATTTGTTATGCTCCAATTTTTCTTGTAATTAGCCTCGTGGTCGGAAGTTTTGCAACCTATTTTGGCGATTGCCAATTTTTACAAAGGACAAAAAAAAAACAAGTAAGAGTGCTCTAGTCGAGACTGCTCGACTAGGGGATACCCTGAGCCCTGTGAAGAGCCAAATATCAAATCATTCTACGCATCTTTTATGCATACATACAAACAACACATACACAGATACATATGCACGCACAAATAAGCGCGCGCTCTGCCGACTGCGCAGTTGACGCAGCGACTGCGCTTGGGCTGCAATGTGGGCATTACTATGGAAACTTTTCTTAGCGATGGACTAAGTGCATCAAACTTTTTCAACTTATTTATGACATTCATATGTGTGTATGTGCCAAAGCACAAGTTTTTAGTATTTGATTTGCGCTTTTTACAAATAGGGGGCTATTGGGGGCGAATGGGGCGTGGCATCCAAAATCTAAAGATAACGTTATCTCCGTATTCATTACACGCAACTACACATCAAATTTGGAGACTCTAGCTAAAACGATGTATAAACCACGCCTTAAAAACACATTAAAATTATCGATAAATGCTCATAAAATCGAAATGGAATGAGTTACCGGAAAAATTTTATAAACTTGTGCAGCGTATGGTATTATCGAGTATTCATGTAAAATTTCAAGTCTCTACGTTGCGTACTTAAAAATATCTCAGCGTTCACACGGACGGACGGACGGACGGACAGACGGCTGGGCGGACAGACGGACAGGGCTATATCAACTCGTCTTGTCGCTCTGATCAAGAATATATATACTTTATGGGGTGTGACACGCCTCCTTCTGCCTGTTACATACATTTTCACAAAACCATTATACCCTGATTTCCCATTTTCAATGGGCTCAGGGTATAAAAAGCAGAGTTCGGTTGCCAAATGAGCAAAAAGGTAGAAGATGACTAATTAAAGTTGGCCAGAAAAGAGCTTAAGAAACTAATCGGAGACAGAGGCTTATTGAGTTTAAATAATAGAGGTTTGTTTTGAGGAAGATTTTTTAAGAGGATTTGAATAATAACATAGATAAATATATGTAGCAAAAGTGAATACAGCAGATGTCAAATATATATACAGCTGTGAAAAATAAAATAGCACCACTTGCAAATGCGAAGTTTGAGAAGGTCTCCTGGGTACATTTATGAGTGTATTGATCTACTGATTACTTTTTTAAAAGCAGAAAACAATACATTATTGCAACAAATAACAAGTATCATTAAAATATTCAAGGTTTTTATATATTTCGAAAAATTCTCAAAAAAGTCGAAAAAATACTGAAAAAAATAATAGCACCACTTTTTCATTTTGTGCTAAAAATTATTTAAAACAAAAAAATAAGTAACAAACTATTATTTATAGTTAATGACAAATGAAAATAAAAATATTCCTTAATTTAGTATTTGGTTGTGTTGCCTTTATTGGCAATTACGGCTGTACAACGCGGAGCCATGGAATCAACCAAGTCCTGGCATCGTCTTAGGCCCTGGACTCCTGAACTGCTTCCCAAAACATCTTTACGTTGGTTGGCTTAGGTTCAGAAACTATTATTATGACATCCGCCCATAAGTTTTCGATTGTATTTAGGTCTGGCAACTGCGCAGGGCACTCCATAAATTCTCCTGGAACCAGTCCTTCGCTTTCTTACGGGTGTGTTTGGGGTCATTGTCTTACTGGAAGACCCATTTTAGTGGTATATTGTATTCTGCGTAGGGCAGCATCAATTTTTCCGATATATCAATATAAACATGTCGGTCCATTGTGGTTTTGATGCACTGGAGTAGGCCTACACCATAGTACAAAAAGCAACCCCATACCATTACACTTGATCCTCCATATTTAATGGGGTTTCTTGTATATCTAGGGCTGAATTTGATTTCTGTGGACGTCTCACATATGACCACGATCCTTTTCCACCAAACATGACCACTTTACATTGATCAGTCCAACGTATTTTTCTCCATTCCTGCTTAGACCAATTTTTGCGCTCCTTTGCGAACGCTATCCGTTTGGAGTTGTGTGTTTTATATTCAAATATGGTACTTTTCTTGGACGGTTTATATTGAAATAGTGATGCCTTTAATATTTCCGTACTGTTTGATCCGTTGTTGATATGTTTAGGTCCTTTTTCAGTTGAGTAACCCACTTAAAAGGATCCTTTTTACTCTTGCGAATGAGTCGAGTGACATGATATTGGGTCAAAAGTCGACGTCGACCGCGCTTTTCATCACTTTTTTTATGGATTAATGCATTGTGGATCATTTCATATCAACAACCCATCAAACGACCAACTTTCCTGTAAGAATTTCCATACGAAATCAACTTTTTGATGAGATTGCGCTGTTCGGTGGTGCAATGCTTTCCAGGACCCACTTTTATGCAGATTTTTACAAATTTTGTAAATTAACTAATTAAAATAGATGTGTAAGCAACAAATCTATTCAACATATGCGTTTAAAGAAATGCAACTGTGCGAAAAATAAAGGTGTTCATACAAAAAGGAGTAATGGTGCTATTATTTTTTTCAGTATTTTTTCGACTTTTTTGAGAATTTTTCGAAATATATAAAAACCTTGAATATTTTAATGATACTTGTTATTTGTTGCAATAATGTATTGTTTTCTGCTTTTAAAAAAGTAATCAGTAGATCAATACACTCATAAATGTACCCAGGAGACCTTCTCAAACTTTGCATTTGCAAGTGGTGCTATTTTATTTTTCACAGCTGTATATATATAAACTTATACCCTCACTCTTACATATACCAATACAAACATCACATTAGAGTATATTGCCAGCAAAGTTTTCTATATTTCAATTTCTGTTTTCTTTTTATTTTTTATTTTTTACATTTTTCTTACTTCGATTTGCTTTGCTTGCTTTGTGGCCCAATTTTTGCATTGAAACTGAAAAAAAAAAAAAATGGGGAAAAAACTAAACTAAAAACGAATTTCTTGTTCGACTCTGAAAGTGGCAGAAGCTAAAGTCGAAGTGGACGGCAAAGGCGAAGTCGACTCGATGTCGAAGTCGAAGTTGAAATTGCTGCTGGGCAAGCTTTGGGGGCTTGGACTTTTATTTATTCTCTCTCAAGGCATTCAACGGTTGGGGCTGTGGGGGCTTTCCCTCAATTAAATGGGGCCCATTGTTATTTTTCAGCACAAACAATTTTGACTAATGACCAAAACTGATGAGCGGAGTCTGTAAGTGAGCTCCTCATATTGTATTTTGTATTTTGGCTACCTGTCCGCCGTTTTGCCCCACTGTCTGAGCTGTGTACTTCCGGCCATTGATATGTGGGTCAGTACACGCTGCTCACATTGGCGCTTGCTGCTCCCGTTGAATGCATTGGCTTTGTTTCTCTCACTGTCTTTGTCTTACAGTTACGCAGATTCTTCTAGCCGGAGCCCCTTCTTCTTCAGCTTCTTCTTCTTGTTCTTCTTGGCTGCCACATTCGTTGCGCTGTCTCTTGTTTCCTGTCATTTCTTCTGCTGCGTCGTCTTTCTGCTGTCGTCTTTTAATTGTTTTCTCCCCTTTTGTTGTTGTTGAATTTATGTTAATGCGCATTTGCTTGTAATTTGTTATGCCACGCCCATTGGCAAGACAATTGTCGTCGTCGCATTCATTGCATTTACTTGACCTCCCCCCACCCCTGCCACAACATTTCTTTGTTTAAATTCAATTGATCTTTATTAACTCGTCGCGCGGGGTGGCAATCTTCGTTGCGGCTCATGTAAAGTGGCAACCCTGGCGACCCCTCGTTGCGGCTCTTTTATTTTATTTCTTTTTTTTTTTTTTGAAGCATTTGCATCGTCCAATTGATTCCCGCATGCAACAACGACAGCAAAAGCAGCGCAGCAGCCGCTGCATCGCATCTATGTTTGGGCTCACGCTTTGTATTGTCCATGCATTTGTGTGAGTGCTATTTATAGCCATACATATATCTATATATATACATAACTGCATCTGTATACACTTTCATATGCATGCTTAGCAATAACAATTTCCAGCTCTTTGGCTCTTCAGTTCAAGTGGTTGCTTGACTCTCGTCGCTGCTGTCCATCACTTGAGGGTTTTCTCGCCTCCTTCTCCTGCTCCCATTCCACTCTCTCTCTCTCGCTCGCTCGCTCGCTCCACTGTCAATCATGAAATTCAGCTTTAGATCTGTGCTTGTGCTTTTCGCTGTTTGCTTTGCTCTAGTTTTTTTCTTCCAGTTCACCCGCCTTCGCCCTGTGATTTGTCACTTCATCAGCAAAAATTAATCGTCTCGAATTCGGGTTTTCTCTTTTATTTTTTATTTTTTTGTGGGTCTCACAAGCTTTGCAAATCTCGTACATTATTCAAACTAAAAGTCGTTCCCCGCCCGCTCCACACACTTCACATTCCAGATTCCAGATTCCAGACTCCAACAAGCAGCTGCTCCACATTAGTTTCAGCCACATTGTGCACCAAATCCAAAAAGTTTTCTCATTGTGTCTCTTTGCCTTGTGCATCGCTTTGTCTTTCCCAGCCTCTTTCGCTCTCGCTCTCCTCAAATATTAACGAAACGTCATATGTAACTTGCCGCTGCCGCCCTTAGAAGCTTTAAGCTAATTTGCAAGCTCTTAAGATGCTGGCCTGCCCATCCCACATCCCACATGCCACATGCCACCTCCTCAGGGGCCACACCTCTTCCATTAGCAGCCTGTGGCCTCAAGCTAATTCAATTTACGTTGCAACTCGCAAGACGGCTGCACTAATTATACACATATATAAAACACAATAAGAGCCTATTCACACACCCACACACACACACACACACAGACAGATGCGCAGCTAATGGGGGGCGGGTGGGTGCAAAACTGATTGCGTGCATATTTGCAATCGGACTTTGGCATATATTTGCATATATGCATGTAGAACAGAGAGTTACAAAACGCGAATTCAAATAAAACTTCGCAAGTGACAAGCCTCGCTCTATCTGTGTGTCTGTGTGTGTGTGTGTGTGTGTGTGTGTGAGCTTTCGAGTTGTAATAAATTAAACAAACAAATGGAAAAAACGTTAGCTTAAAGCAAGGGTGCGTGGATAGCGGCACACTATTGACTTTGCTAATTGACTGAGTTCAGAGTAAGCCGCAGAGAGAGAGAGAGGGAGAGAGAGAGCGACAGATTTGTAGCGTAAACTTGACGAGCGAAGCATTGGAAACAAGAGAAGCGCACACACACACAGACAACCGTTTCAATTTGCAAATTTCGAATGGAAAGAGAAAGAGACGTGAAATACTGGAAAACTGTAAACTGTAAACTGATCGCCAGCACAAAACGATGGCACGCGAAGCATGTGAACTTAACGAAAGACTGTAGATAACAGAGCTCTAGCAGTAAAATAGCTAAATTCGTTAAGATTTCAACTTAAATTGTAAAGAAAGAGAACTAGAAATTGCTTTCATTCCATTACATAACAGCTTAAGACTTTAATGCAATAATCCCCGATTCAAGTGGATATAAATCTTTAGAAATTCTTGAAGTGCACATTTTAAAATTCACTTGTGCACCAATTCGACATGAAGCGTTGCCCAATTGGCAGTTGTCAAAAGTTTTGCACAATGCACTTCAGAAAGCAAACAAAAACAAACAGACAAAAAATGCACATTGTTGATGTCAACAACAAATTCTATGGCCATTCAATGTGGGCCAATGGTCTGTTGGCTTAAAATCCAGAAACTAAAAAGAACTGAATTGAACAACAGCGGGAGACCGAACAGTAGGAAGTTATTTTCATTGTCTAGCACTCCAATCTTGAGCATAGAGAGAAACGTTTGACCATTTACATACAACAACAACAACAACAACATCATCGACACCAATTCCAGCATAAACTGAATGATGATGATGATGATGCTGATGATGCTGCTGATGCTGAGGCTGACTAGTTGTTTAAGAAGAGAAGGGAGTTAGGGAGGGGACTGGCTAGCTAACCCGTCTTTAAATGCTGTTATGTATCTTTTAACTGGCGATACCGTTATGAGTGCTATTCATCTGAGTAAAAGCAAAAGAAAAAGAGAAGAACAAAAAACTGAGGCGGAAAACAAAACACACACTTCTCCCATAGCGCAGATACTCCACGATGATTTACTATTTGACCCGACCCGTTCCCGATGCGTATTTTAGCATGCAAAGCCACAAAAAGCTAAAGAAGTTAATGAAACACTCGGATAGCTCTATAGCTACTAGCTAGAAAAAAATGTGAAAACTTTTGCCAGCGACGTGCGAAAGATTGAATACCCTAGCGATCAATAGAACAGATGAATAGATGAATATATAATTGCACAATATTTTCTCTTCTCTTGACAAAGTTTAGATAGACAAAATATAATATAAAATAGATCTACCTAAAATAGAATTCCGAATTGGGTTTCCATGTCAAACAATCTTTTCCTTGTACTACATCATTTGTGATATTTATTTTATATATGATGACATAGTGATTGGCAGTCAGATTATATTTGATCTTAGATATTCCTTAAAATATTCTTGATTGCATCATATAGGCATACATGGATGTGCACGTGCTTCCTCTTTTCAAAGGCCCTCACATATTTCATAAGATAGCTGATATAGTCCCTAGTTGAAAGAGCATCGTTAAAAAAGAGTTCCAGCATTCGACTCCCAGGTCTGCGGGCTGCTAGTTCCAGGGTCGTTCTGGTGCAGCCAGCAGTTGGCTTGGCTCACACACTGTTGACTCTGTCGCCTTCAGCGCTTGTGGCATTGCTTCCGAGTGAGTCACTCGAGTTGCGTTGATGTAATGCTTTTTTATTGTTGACGCAAAAAAGAAATATCATAATAATAAAAAACAAGATACAGACAACGCCAGGCGAAGGCAGCTGCTCCATCAGCGCCTCAGTTGGTGGCCGCTTTTTGCGCGAGGAGCGACTGAGATAGAGAGAGAGAGAGGGAGGGAGAATTGAGACGCGGACGGGTAAATTAATAAACAAATTATGCGGCATGTATCTGTGTAGTTGAATCGCAAACACATATACAACAGGCGTCGTATCTATTGGATGCGAACGTGCAAATATGCCACGAAATTGAATTCGTAATCGCAGACGATCCCAATCGAATTGCTGTTCGAGATCAGTCAACAACAGCAGATACCAGATACAATACGTATCTGTCAGATACAAATGCAAATTCTAACGAAATGCGTGTGAGGTCTGCAGCTGAGAGGAAGACGTTTGCCAAAGTATTGCAAATGGATTTGTAAACGAATTGTTGAAAATGAATGAAATATGATCAACAAATAAGGAAAGGGAGGGACAGAAGGGATATTTCATGGAAGAAACTGAATCACAAGACAAAAGTTTATTTTGTTTGTTATAGAGGGTGGGAAACTTAGAGAGATACTAAAGTTATGTAGAAAATGAATTTGAGTGATCAAATTTGAGTTCTCTATTCAATCCTGCTTAGATTAGTTGTTAATGTCTTAATGGAATATCCCAGTCTATCGTTTTCGTAAGTGTATTGGAATGCCACTTCCATATATTATATAAATAAATTGAATCACTTTTTTTTTAAAGATTGTTTATTGTTCTAACGCGGAATACAGAGGAGGCATGCGATAATTAGAAATACTTTAATATATATTTAGATATCTGAACTACTGGAATATTCCAGTGTGTGTGTGTGTGGATGTCGTAGGTACATTGGAATGCCATTCCAATATATCATTTTTCTGATAAACTATCTCTCATTCTTTTATCATTATGCAAATATGTGAATATTCGCATATTTGAGATTGTTTCTGCTGCTGCTGTTCGGGCGGGCGGGCTACTGTTTGCCACACTTTTTCGAGAGTTTTGAGTATCTAATTTCCAGAGACAGTGAGCCGCGATTACGTCATGCCACTGCCTGTCAGAGACAACATTTTGAATGTGCAGATACAAAATAACAGATACAATCTACTCACACACACACACACATGCACACACTCGTGCTTTGTGAAACGTGTAATAATTGCAAAATTCAACGGAGAGCAAGTTCCAGTTACTCTGAACAAAGCGAATCAAGTCAGTTATAGTCACAATTTAAGTTGACTCGGTTGGGCAACGACAAGTCAAACCTATGCCCCGCCTTTGCTCTCCCTCTCTATCTCTCTCTCTGTCTGAGTGTAAACAAAATGCTATTAATTAGCCATAAGCTGTAAATAAACATGGAAATAATAAAAATGAAAAAAAAAACTCAATTAAATGAAATTGAAAACAAAAACGAAACGAGACGAAAGCGGGCACAGAGCTCCAAACAAATTAGAAACTTGTCGATGGCTGTGAGCGATACGGAAGATCAGGCAAATAGATATAGTTATATAGCTACACACACATATACAGGGTGTTGACAAAGAGGCCGAGGAAAACTGTTGGCGTGTGAAATGATGGAAAAACCAAAAAGGGCAATTGAAAGAAAAAGTGAGAATTGCATAAGAAAACACTCGAATATGGGAAGTGGGGGGCGGTTGCCAGCATTGTGTACACATTTAATTATAACATTACCAACTTGGTTAAGTTCCCACTTGATCAACTGATCAACAGTCCAGTCACGTCAATGGGGCAACAATTAAAAACTATTTGCGGCCCGATAATGACAATTATGTCACAAATGATAATGAGTGCGAGCAGGCAGGCAATATATGCGGCTCTCTCTTTCACATATGAATGTAGATATATGTGCATACATATAAGGCTGGGCCGCAACGACTCAGTGATCCAGCCATATAAGGCCGATCGGAAAGGCGACAATTGCGTGTAACGGCATTCAGTTTGTAATCGTAATACGGCTTGAAAAAGGTGTTTGTTGTTTGTTGCCATTGTTGTTGTTTGTTGTGTTGTTGTTGCTGTTGCTGTTGCTGTTGCTGCTGTTGTCGGCGTCGTTCAGGTATCTTATGACAATGACTCAGATGATTCTTAAAGCCATTTATGGCATATTTCATTTGGTCATAACATAGCGACTGCTGCAAAACGCCTTGACCTCAATGAATGTGACGACGTCGTACCACCCGAAATTCAAATTCCAGAAGCAACAAAGCAAATGTCAACGAATTGTAAATACGCTATAGGAAAAGTTGGTTGGAACAAAAGTTTAAAATTTGTGGATGATACTTGAGAAAGAAGCTGAATTGATAATGAATATGATCAACTTAAAAGTATTTAACCAACTGAATTAAATGTAGACTTAAATTACTATAGGTTATATACGAAATAGTTCTAATAGTAAATATATGTTAAACTTTTATTTTCTAGAGGTTCTAGAAAACCAGAATACATTACAAAGCATAACAAATATACATATACAAATATTTGTATTGAAGTTAACTATAGTATAGCCTCGACAAACCTGTTGAAATGCTGTTTTTGTTTTAAATTGAACTTACTGTATGTATATAGAGAGAGTTTTCTTATATGCGATATCATCTTTGCAGCATGTTAAAGATGGTATCTTAACAGAGAGTAGAAAGTATTTGCAACTGAGAGTTAATTGTTAAGATAATATAAATAGAGAGCTTTCTTATGAATGAAATGTATAAAAGATATACTAAATATATGATATGTATGTATATTAATAATGATATATATGATTCATATGTAATGTATATATATTAAGATATACCTTAATAGCAGTTAAGTTTTCCACATTTTAAAGATATAGATAATATCTTCATATGCTTCGCAGCATAGCTGATGACAAAACTTAAAAGAGCTACTGTAGACAAGCATCTGCAACAGCAACATCAACAACAACAACTACAGCAACAACATCAACAACTGGAACTGCAAACAGTTGTAAATGAAACAGAGCGTGCACAATATATGCCTAAACCTGAGCGCTTTTTTGGTAAGGTGGGTGCAGACAGTGAGCTTTTGGGGCGTGGGTGGTGGGGCTGTTGGGGGCGGTAGTGGAGGAGTCGTGTTAAATTGACCGAAACGCGACGCAGCAAACTTGAACTTAATTTGGCGCGCTTTGGAAGGCAAAACCCGCACGTTAAGGCAGATGCCAAAAAACTTGGAATTTCTGTGTTCAGAGAACTTGTGAGTTTTCGGTTGCAGTGCAAATACATGTGTGCGTGCGTGTGCATGTGTGTGTGTGAGTCAATAGCAGCGGAAGCTGTGGAAGTCGTTTAATTCTGCCTCTGTTGCTTTCACTTCCGCTTCATCAGCTAGCTAGCTGGCTAGCTGTCTGCTCCCGTATCATCACGCCTACCCTGATTATCAGTCACTGCAGTGCATCATCATCATCATCATCATCATCATTATGAGCATGAGCAGCAGGTTGAGCAAACTGACAGCTGGAAGTGGGTTTCGCTTACAGCACAGACGAAAACACGTGGGTAGCACAAGTATGCTCTACTTCCAACTTGAAGGCAGCTCTACCTACTCCTCCTACTCCTCCATCCCCATCTCCATCACCATCTCTAGTTAATAAAAGTTGTGTTTTCACTTCAGCATTTGATATATGTTTCCTTTTTGGAATCTTCATGTAGCATTCTCCCCAAGTAGACAGTTGATAGGCAACTCAGATGCCATATACCATATGCCATATGCCAACTGGCAGTCGCTTTACGAGAATCGCATTTCGATTTCGTACGTGTGAATTGTGCTATATTAGAAAGTGTTTTCTCGCTCTGTCTGGAGCTCTTTTTTTTTAAGAAAACAAGTCAAGAATGGGCGTTGAGATTCAAGTGAAATATTTATGCTCGTTTAAGCAGTAAAAGGGGTATCTTGAGTGTGTGGAATAGAGATAGAGAAGATAAGATTTATTAGCTATCGAGTTTACTTTTATTATTATTTTGAGAGCTAATTTCACTTAAGGCAAATTCTAATACACACTTAAAGCTTAGTCTCATCATCTGACACTTTATGTTGCCCTATAAATAGATTTTAGTTGTTTCTTCGTGTTTATTTCGCCATTGTTGTTGTTGTTGTTTGTCTTGTTGCACTCATTTGTCATTTGGTTCGGTCACTTTGACTCTGGTAATTCAATCCGTTCGTGTTCGCAGCTAACCATGCCAAATCGCCAATTCCCGAACCTCGAACCCCGAACACCCAACTCGAAGCCCCAACTCCCTAGTCCAAAACCGAAGCCCCAATTCCCGTTCAGTGGGTTTACTTTATGGGTCTCTGTCTCTCCCTTTCTCCTTCTCCCTCCATTTCTCTGTCTGGACTGTGGCTCATGCCAATTGTTAGTTTTTTATTGTCGCGCCGCAGAGACGTTTAAAATGTTGAAAGCGTGCAAATTCGAATGCAAATTCAACACCTCGACAACAACAAGGGAAACAGCATGAAACACTTAAGGTTTTTTTTTTTATTTTTTGGAAATTGAGCCTCAAATTGAAAACCAAGACGAGAAGCGAGCGGCAAATGAAAAGTGGGTTAAAGCGAGCATAGAAAATAAATGCAGTCCGCTACACAAAGCGATTACCTCACACACACACAGACACACGCACACTCACACCGTAACAGCCACAACTGCATTTTATTGTGAAAGTGAAATTGAATTTTTGTGACGGTCATCAAAACCTCATCAAAAGTCAGAGGGGGCAACACATGAATTATGAGAGATACTCTTTCGTTCTCTCTCTCTTTATCTCTCGAGATATCTCACTCTCTCTCTGTCTTTCTCTGTCATGTTCAATGACTTTCCTACTGGTTACATATGCGCCACACGCAGCATACAAAAAGTAGAAAAGAAACACGAGTACGAATATCTTAAGCGGCAGTGCACGACTTAAAGTTACCCTACATATACATATATCACCAGGCTAGCCATAATCGCATCTATTAGATTCACAATTAGCAATCTTTATCTAAATACTAATCTAAATTAAATGAACTCAGCATATTTTTGCTCTAGTATTTACTGAGAGTGTATAGAAATGCCCAGCGCTAAGATCTTGAGTCTTAGCTTTTTGGCTCAGTGGAAAACTTTCAAGTCGTCAACGTTAAGTTAAATCCGTTGATTTATGAAAAGTTTTCTGGGACCCTTGTGGCTTACGGTTTTACGTACCGATGGCTGGCCATACCGATTCCCATTCCAATGGAGTTCCACTGGAACTGTGGAATGTGGTTGCCTTTAGCCCCCAGTGGGCTGGTGGTTGCCATTGAGATTGTGTGTGTTTTTGGCCAAACGGGTTTTCCCATTGCCAACTCTTTGACTCTTTGGTGATGAAATCGCAATCACTTCATCACTTTACGTCTGGTTTGCGTCTACGCTATTTATGGTTGCTGTCTATGCTGTCTATGTGTGTGTGTGTGTGTGTGTTAGTGAAACCAATTAACGCATTTTTCTCGCATATTTCGCGCTTTATGCCGCTCGCTAATCCGCAGACAAGTTAATCGTTTGTTGACCTCCAACTCAAGTCTCCAAGCTGGCTAACAGGCCCAGCGCGACTGTAAGGCGGCAGGAATAAAACTTCTCTCAAATTTGCATAACACGTCGCCTGCTTGCATTGAGCTGCGTCTCTGTGAAGCGCAGCCACCAATGACAATTGTGTCCCTGACCCCGCTCCTCTCTCTCAATCTCTGCCAGCAGTGACAATTATCCCTCCTCTCGCTCTCTCTCTTTCTCTCCTCTTGTTGCCTTTCTGGCTGCGCTGCCTGTCTGCTGCGAGTTTCTTGTGCAGTCGACACAAATTAGAAGGCTAAGAATACGTAGCTGCAGCTAAAGCTTATCAATAGAAGTGAGAGATATGACGGCTAGAGCCTGTTTCTGAAGTGGGTTCTGAAGTCTATTTATAGAAATGTCCAATAAGAAAACGTCTGTAAATACTGTTTCCACTCTGAACAATTAAGTTAGGTTTCTGCAATCAGAACCCAAGAAATTATAAAAAGCTCTTCAAATACACTGCAATATTTTGTAGGGTAACTTAAGTTTTTTTTTCACTGTTTTAAATGCGAACAAGTTTTTAAAGAAGTTTTGCTTCAACAACTTATAAGTGCTTATCTACCAATTTGGCCAACTGTGGCCCCTCTTAGCCACAGACACGCCCCTTTCGTACGCCCACCAGCTACCGCAGACCAAAAGACCAAAGACCGAACGAAGACCAATTAGAGACTAACCAGAGAATGCTCGCAAAGCCAAAAAATCTTTTCAAGTTTTAGTTTTTATGCTCATCTTGGGTTTTAGTTTTAGTTTTTAGTTGCATTGCGCCAATTTAACAAGGCACAAAAGAACAATAATAACTGAGAGTAGCGGGCAATGAAGCTATACGAGAAAGAATAAAATGAAAGGAAGGGAGAAATGCTATACTAGCAGTATACCCTGTGAATTATGACTAGTCTAAACAATATACATATAAGCTTGCTTTCCATATCATTTATAAATATTGTGTTTAGTTTCTATTTCTTAAAATTTCTCAGAATTTCTATTTCTATTTGCACACCCATATACCCACTTAAAGCACACATATCTTATTTGCCTAGAGTATAAGTACAACAATTTCTTCTTTTTTTTCCCCCATTTGACGACTGGCGAACGAATTTGCTAACAATTTTCCTCTAATTCTTGCTCTTTCCTTTGCTCTATTCCGTTTCAGACATGGCACAAAACGTGTTTCAAATGCACAGAATGCGGAATGGCGCTCAATATGAAAACCTACAAGGGCTACAACAAAATGCCATACTGCGAAGCGTAAGTATTATAGCCGAATGCTGATACCCTACACTAGCAATTGCTTAAGAGCGGGTGTGGGCAAGGGGGCGGGGTAAGGAGGCCAGGGCTTAGGCATGCCAACCTTGACGTACAATCTTCATTAGCGCCGTTTATCTTATCTGCGAGCTGTCCGAACCGAGATAAGTAGCACACGGCAATCGCAGCCACTTCCATAGAAAATCTCGAGCAACAGCTGTCCAGGTAACAGCAGCAGCGACGGCGGCGGCGGCGGTGGCGGTGGCAGAGGCGGTGGCAGAGGCGGCTGCCACTTGTCACGTGCTGTTGCCGCACGAATTGCTGAATTGCAGCTGTTAAAAAGGTGCGGAAATGCGGCGACACTTTAGTGAAAGACACACACACACACACACACACACACACAAACACACACTCGCACTGTTGCAATTGCCCCTGCAGCATTGCAGCAACTTTAACCCCGTTAGGAACGCGATTTGTATGCCCCGAACTCATTGCAACAGGGTATATCAGGCCGCGTGACGCCTTTGTTGACATAAATGTAACAGGCAGAGGGTGACGTGGCTCAAGATATAAAGCAAATTCTTATATAATTATATATATCTTAAATAATTAAAGATCTTATATATTATTATTTATCAGGGATATCACGCCACGTGATGCCTTTGTTGACATAAATGTAACAGGCAGGGGTTGAAGTGGCTCAAGATATAAAGGAAATTCTTTTATAATTATATATATCTTTAGTAATTAAAGATCTTATATATACTTATACTTATTAATCAGATTTTTCAGCAGAGTCAAGCTAGATCTTATCAGATCTCAGCAAATAGAAGATCTGGCAATTTGATCTAGCTTAACTGATTTAAGCATATCTTGAATGATTTAAAAGCTAACATAACTTAATACGGCTTATGTAGATTTTTATATAGTCAACATAAATATAGAATACTTGGTATTTAGATACCTTCACCAATCCTTTAATCATCAATGACTTGGATCCCCAATCCCAATTCCCACCTTCCATCTAGCTACATTAGGATTCATGGTCTGCAGACTGTTCTACCTTTTGTATACCACATTGAAGGGGTATGTCTTAGTCGAGCACACCCAACGAGACCGCTCCTACTTGTTATCGTTGTATTCACTCTGCGAATGTGTTGCACAAGGGGCAGGCACTGTGCCACTGCCACTGCCACGCCCCAATGTTATTGTTCTAGCAAACGTGTTGTGTTGTTTGTCTCTATGTTATCGTTGTTGTTGTTGTTGTTGTCATATATTGTGACCATTGTGCCTAGTGGTTATCCAGAGTTTGCCACTGCAGTGCGTGGCGTCCGTTCCCGTTTATTGGCCTTGAGCCAAGCGGGCTGCAAACTGCAACAGCAGTGGGCCACGGGCCACGTTCTCTAATGCAGATTTATTGTGGATGCCACCGCTGCGGGAATAAAAATTCCATGCGGATTGAGTTATGCGTCCGTTAGCTTTTGCTCTGACGCAGTGGCCAGCACGCAGTACCCAGCACCCATCACCCAACTCCCAGTGCTCCTCCTTGTTGCCTCCATTCCTGGATGATGTCATGTTGGCCCCAATGGGGCGTGGCTTGTCTTCCGTTGTAGCACTTTCACTGCAGTCAACGCCTTAGTGCCATTTGCACCTTACGTGCTGCCACGTTCCGGCGGAATCCACGATTTCCCGTACTTCTGCTGCTGGTGGCTTTTTGATTCTCTCCTGTTTGAGATTCTATAATTGCTTGAGAAGTTTTCCAACAGTTTTCTTTCTCTGACTTTGCAAGTTTCACAGCCACTTTGGGGTCAGCAGAAAAGCTAAAGTTTGCCTGCCCTCAATGGAATAACGATTGTAATAAATTATGAACTACGAAACTACTAAAGAGATTTAAAGCGCCGGAGACATGCAATTATAGTTGCCACATGTGGAGCGCCACATGGAATTGGGATTTTAATTGGATAAGGGAAGTCGAGGGCTAAAATTTAAACACTGCAAAAAAAAAAAAAAAAAAAAACAAAGAAAATTATTAATAATAAAAAAAAATAATAATCATAGTAAAAATAAATAATAAAATAAAAATTAATCAGATATAAATAATAATAAAAAAATATAAATATAAATAATGAATTAAATATGAGATGATAAATAAAAAATAAGTAAAAAATACAAAATAATGTATATTAAATATTAAATAATAAATAATAGACAATAAATAATAAATAATGAATATTAAATAATAATTAATCAATAATGAAAAATATTAAATATTATATTTATTGAATTTATAATAATTTATAATATTTGAATTCTATATTTTATTTATTTCCCAACATATATAAATATATAAAGAAATATATAAGCAATAATTTAAATATTTTTTTTCAGTGTACAATTAATTATTTGAGGTTAAATACAATAATTCATGAGTAACAGCGAATAATATAAGGATATGTGGACACATTGAATTGTTTTCCTTAAGGATAACAGGCACTTGAAGCTAGTTTGAAAAGCTAATTGGAAGTCCTGGCAATAGTTTCTGAAATGTCCAAAGTCCTAAAAGTTCACATTGTTCGCATTCCTAGGCATAGAAATTTCTTCGCATTCGCTGCTGCCGCTCCTCAGTTCTCCTAACTTTCTCTCTCTATTATGGATGTAACCCAATTGTGTCTTGTAGAAAAGCAAACCTGCACATGAGGCACAGGCACAGGACACACAACAAAACACACACGCACACACACACACACACACATACAGAAGCAGCGGCTTATTGAAGTCGTGTATCCATTACATTACCAGGTTCTTCCATTTAGCTGGAATTGAACTAGAAAACGAGTTGTGTTTGGCCCCTTTTACATTTATTATATACATATATATATATTTATATGTATGTATTATTCCTTTACAAATTCTGAATTTCTGTATGGTTTTCCACATTCATTTTTGATGTGAACACAGAAATTGAGAGAGCTCTGACAGAAAGCATCTGCAATACAGAACGAGCGCATCTTTCGCATTCCGTATTATATTCACATTTGCACATTTATTTATTAACATAAAAAATCAGTGAACCATGGCCATGCCCTCGGCTACCAAAAAATTTCCAATTTCTACAATGTGTGCTCCACATAGCTCAGCTCAGGCCTTTTATTTAACTTTATTTTATTTTGATATTCGAAAGTTCTTCTTCCCATTTTGTGTGTCAATTCTTTTCGTTTTATTTTGGTTCACTTTCATTTGTAATAAAAATCAGCCAAATGTAAGTCTAGATATTTATATACATATATACATAACTGTGCCCCATTAGTCGCATTTTTTGGTTACTTAAGCCGCCTACAATGGAAAGCCAAAACCTTTTCAATTACCCAAAAAAAAGCTGTTGGCCTGCTGGCTTTGCCTCTTTTTATGCTAAACAACACATGAACAATAGAGGAGAACACACAAAACACAAATGCGAACTGGGTGTGTTACCTACAGCCCAAATACCCTACCCTTCTACCTCTCTCTCTCTCTCTCTCACTCTCTGTCTTTGTCTCTACTCATATGATATTTAAATCTCGACCTAGAGTTTACCATATTCCAAATGCCTCTCTCATTCTCTCTCTCTCTTTCTCTTCTCTTCTCATATGGCATTTCAAGTCTTGACATACGCAACCCGCTAGCCACCCAAAATCCGATAATGCACTTCAAGCCCCACATACGTAGCTACCCCACAAATTCATTTTGGCCTTTTCGAATCTTTGCAGCTCCATAATTGAGTTGTTGTTCACCCCACCTCCCTCCCCTGCACTCGATTATAGTGGTTCAGCTGATTATGTGCCAAACTGTGCGTTTAATCGCATTTCAATTCATTTTTACGCTCTGACCTGGCAATTATCGCAGTGTTCCCCTTGTTAAATGAGCTTCGCATGAAATTTGTTTCCTCTTGCTCCATTTGCATTTAAAGCGGTTCGAAATTGATGCATGGTGATGTGAATATGCGAGTTTCGGATATTATCTAATGATTGGAATCAGATTTCTTCCTTTAGCATATCAATTTTAATTAACAGTTAATTAAACCAATCAGCGCATAATGCACAGTTTGTGTAGTTCCCGATGTTCCCCTTGCGCTCTGCTCGTTTCGTAGTTGTTTCCTGCTTAATTTCCTCGTGTTCTTTGTTGAGGCTTTGCCTGGTGTCCTGTTTGCCCGGCCCATTGATCAAAATGTTGTCCAACAAAAGGCTTGTCACAGCAGAAATTCCACAACAATCCACAAATCACATGCAAAAAATGTGGACATCCAATGAATGTCCAGCTCCTCCTTTTTCCTTTCGTTGCCTGTGCACATCCCAGCGTCGGGTTATTTGTTTCGTTTGTTGGTCAGTTTGTCGTGGACTACATTTGGCCCTCTGGCCGCTGCCCGTTCCTGCTGCTGCTGCTGCCTGATGCTATCGAGTCTCCCACATCAACTGCAATTTACGTTTAACTTATGAACAGCACACAAAATGACATGCAACGGCTGACATCTGACAGCTTGAGCGACTAACAGATGCGCTGCAATCAAAGCATTAAATCTTAGGAGTACATGGAATATAATGTAGACAAGTTAGGTCATTTACTACAGTTTGATATATGGTAGGGTATATGAGAAAATTGAGGCAAAGAAATTATTTGTTAAAGGCATTGAATATAAATAAAATTTAAATGTCTACAGTTGTTCAACAGAATGTAATTATGTAAATCAAAACTTAACATGGCTTTAAAGGGTTCATTGAATTCGCAAATTCAATAATATTTCAATACAGCTTAATAACTTATTAAAAGCAGCTTAATATAACGTTAATCAAAACTCTGCTACTAAAGTTTTTTTTACTTTGACTTGCAATTCTATTATATTTATCATATATGTATATTAACATCAGCTTAACAGCAGGCTAACAAAGTTTTCTAACAGATGTATGGTAACACATATACAAACGTTAACAGCTTGTTATTTATGTAGAGCAGCTTAACATTATGTTAACATATTCAACACTTAAACATAAGCAACAATTCCCCGGTTAATTGCTTTCGCATGCAAATGTTAATAACTGTGCTAGAACTAACATAAACATGTTAATAACAGTTATTGATGTTGATAGCCTTTAAGATGTTTAGGCTTAACTATTGTTTTCAGTTATTTAATATATTTGTTGATGCAACAGACTGAGTTTACACATTTATCTAAAATGTCATTTTGTCTATATATTATGTCTATATATACACATGCTGTTTACAGGATATTAAAACGCGATGACAACAAAAATGTTTACACTATATGAAGCGCGTGCTGCAGCAGTTGCTGCTGGAGTTGTTGTTGCTTTGTGTGTGTGTTGTGTATGTGTATATATTGTTTACAGATAAATTAAAATTCTTTGATAGCAAAAAGGAAAGCAGCAACAACAACAATAGTTGCATGTCACGCACAGCAGCTGCTCTGGTTGCTGTTGTTGTTGCTGGCGTGCGTGTTGTTGCCGTTGCTGCTGCTGTTGCTGCTGTTGCTGCTGCTGTTGATCTATTGGGAACGTGCCGAGACATCCGCTGTTACTCTGCTCTGGCCAATGCAGCCGCTGGCGCTTAAGCATTGTTATGTCATCATCAGCCAGCTAACAGCAACAACAACAACACCAACACAATGTGTGCCAGCAGCAACAACATAAGCTTTTGTTACAGCATTAAAGCAAAGCCAGCAACAGCAACAGCCAACGACTTGCGCCGCAGACCTACATGCATGAGCGACCGGTCATTGGTCATTAAACGGCCTTGCGCCACTGCACCACTGCACCACCCACAAATTGGAATTGAGGGTTGCACAACCAGCAGCAGCAACACCACACGGAATTAGCAGCTGCTATGGAATTTGCATAGAGACAGATACAATTAATAAACCAAATAATTGTAAGCCAAAGCCACTCTTTAGTGTGCAGCGACCCCCCCCCCCCACATGCCCCCCCTTGGCATGCCAATGGCGTCTACAACAACTGGCGACAGCTGTGCTCGATATACGCACGATAAATCCATAAATATTCTATAAGCCAATTTAGTTGCGCGCAATTACAATTACTGTATGAATGGGGCATGGAGCGAGGGGAAGTGACCAAAGGGGGGCACAGTGGGAAGGGGCTGAGGCAGGGGAAGGGTTAGGGAATGGGTTTATCAACCTTTGGCTAGCTGTTGTTGCAGTCATTGCTGTTGCTGTGGTTATCAGTCGCTGCAATCAATCGATCGATTAGCCAACTGATAGGTTAAAAGACTCCACAGCATAAACAAACACACACACACACACCATATATTGTCCATGTGTGTACACTTTATGATTACACATTGCGCTTGTGTTCCACGTTGTTTGTTTGTTTGTTTGGCTTTGGTTTTCTCTTCTTTCCGTATTTTTTTCGCCATAATTTAATTGATGTATTAGTCCACTGGGTAGCATTAATCATATCGATAGATTGCATATTCCTGGTATTGTTATTCAACATATAGGCTTGTGCTTAAATTGAGTTTGTTATTATTATATAGATATTGGAATTTGTTTGAAATTGAATAACAACAATATCGTAATATAATAAATATTATTGCTTGATAAGTATAAACAATGCTAGAAATTTTTCAGAGCAGAAGGAAATGAAAGAAAATGATAAAAAAAAGTGAACTTGAAGCGCCTTACTATGCGATTTTCATTGCAAACTTGTTTGCAAACAGAATTGCTTCTGCTTAGATAGCTTCCCTTTTCGTGCTTCTCTTAAAGACGATATATTTTTACATATCTCTTTATATATATTTATCTCTCTCCATATACATATAAATGTCTTATCTTTCTCCTTCTACCTTATAATCTTCATCATAATCTCTTCATTTCCCCATCTTAATGTCTTTGTCTTCATCTGGCTCTTCCCCCCCCCCCTCTCTCTCTCTCTCTCTTCCTTTTCTTCTTCTACTTTCTCCTTTTCCACTTCCCCTACTCGAAATCCCTCATTGAATTGCTTTACACCTGCTTTAAGTAGCGCCCCTCTAAGCAATTCTCAGGAATTCAAGTCGATCCACATATGATTTAGCTGCAAGTTTCTCTTTTTGAAGCCTGCATCAGATAATCAAGCCACAAACCCACATAGATTTTTCAATCTTATGCTAATGCTTTGGCACCTTCTTCAACCTGCCAAAAAGCACTTGAAGCGAAAAGTAATTGCTGTGGAAATTAAGTCTGAGCCACAAAACTTTTCTGCGGCTGTGGTCGAAAATTGCATTTAGCTGCGCTTTAAGCCGCATAATTCACTAGCAGCAATTCATGCATCAACCGTTAGCTGCCCCAAGTGCTGGGGGTGGGCAGTCAGTCATAATAAAAGAAAGAATGAAAAAATGAAACGAAACGAAATGCCACAAATGTTGTTTTAATTGATAAAACAAGAGGCAGTGGTCAGGTGGGTGGAGGGGGCCGAGGGTGGTGGCAGCTGGGGGTCAGAGGTGGATGCTTCACACGAAACTAAAGACGAGCGAACGAAAAAACATACGTTCAAGTGGGGCTAAATGATATGCGCCTGATGCCCAGCGGCAGCCAGGGTGGGCGGAGCAACAACAACAACAACAACAATATCAGCAAGAGCAGCAGCAACAGCAGATGTTTGTTGCTGTTTCCGCAATGCAGCAGTAGAAAATTTCGTAGCCAACTGTCCAAATCGAAATTGACCGGCGGCAAGTTGAACTTTATGCCGACATTTTTGCTAGATTTCTGTTATACAGTTTGTGAGAATTAATCTCTCTCTCTCTCTCTCTGTCTCTTCGACTCTTTGCAGGCACATACCCAAGGCCAAGGCAACGGCGATTGCGGATACGCCCGAGCTGAAGCGCATCGCGGAAAATACGAAAATCCAATCGAACGTTAAATACCATGCAGACTTCGAGAAGGCCAAAGGCAAATTTACACAGGTCAGCTATGCGAGTATATATAAACATATATATATATCTATATATATGTGTTTGTGTATTTCCATCATGATAATTAACATTGAACTTCTTGAACGCTCGACAGGTGGCAGACGACCCGGAAACGCTGCGCATCAAGCAAAACACGAAGCACATATCGAATGTGGCATATCACGGCGATCTGGAGAAGAAGGCAGCTATGGAGAAGCAGCGCGGCTCTGCCGAGGTTTCCGACAGCAGCAGTGAGTAACCAATTTTCCAATCTCCCTCTCTCTCTCTCTCTGTCTCTCTATCACTATCTCACTTGCAAGTGCTGGCAATTGTTGGCTAAAATGCGTTTAGAGTGAAGTTAATATGCTTTTGAATTTGTTTTGAATGCGATTATCAGCAATTGTCGTCCATTCATAAGCATTAAATGTGACTAAACAGATTAAATCATCATTTATAATGCTCATTAGAGCGCATTATGTGCGCACAGTGGTGCCAGACTGCTTGGTTTGCTATGCAAAGTGGTTGAAGCTCGGTTCACACTCACTCACACACACTACATTTACCAACACTGATTGCCAACACTGTTTTAATTACTGTATATGTGTATATAACTTATATTCATTTCACGCCATTTTACTAAAACAAATTAACTCTGCACCACGGTGCGGCGGCATATGCCACAGCTAGCTCTATCTCTCTCGCACATTGTAATTAATTTATTGATTATAAATCCGTTTTGTTTTTGTTTTTTTCTTTCTTTATTTGTTTTTTTATCGTTTTCGCTTATCATTTGTTGCTCATTCATCAACAACTACAACAACAACAACACCACCATAAATTGTGTGTGCTTTCTGAACTACCGTTAACCTAACGTTACACAACACTTAAAAACACACGCATAAAATCTAACTCTGGGGGAATGAACTAAAAACTAAAATCGGTGCAGACGAATCGGAATATTTCTCTGAGCAATTGGCAGCTGAACAATTCTCGCAATATGCACCCACAGCCTCGCCCATACCGCCAGCAACACTGCATCAGCAGCAGCAACACCACCACCAACAGCAGCAGCAGCAACAACAATACCAGCAACAGCAACAACAACACCAACACTATGTACAACAACAACAAACGCTGCCACCACCACCCATTCAACACCAGCAATACAATACGGCGGCCATAACGCCCACATATCAACACCAACACCAGCAGCTGCCACCGCAGCAGCAGCAGTTGCTGCAGCAGCAGAATAGCAACAATCACAGGCAACAGCAGCAGCAGCAACAGCCGCAGCACGATCCATACGCACACTATCAACAGCCGCAGGCGCTGCGCCAGCAACAGTTGCTGCAGCAGCAACAACAGCAGCAACATGCCATTAAACAATCCTCACATCTGTATCCCACAGCAATATCGCAGGCACAGCAGTCACAGCAGCTGCAGCAGCAGCAGCAGCAGCAACAGCAGCCGCAGGCGGTCAATAGCTACAATCAGCTGCGCTCGGCCATTTTGCACAATTCGCATCATCCCAGTGGCAATGCTGCGGATCAGTTCGATCACAGCCAGAACTCGGCAACGGCGCTGCACCAGCAACAGTTGCAGCAGCAACTGCAACACTCACAGCAGCCAGCAATCCAGCAGCAACACTCGCACAGCAGCCTGCTGAACAACAATGCCAGCAATGGCAGCATTCACAGCAGCAACAACAACAACAATGGCGGCCTGGCTCATCCGCATCCGGCTAGTTTGAGCTACACACAACAGCAGCAGCAGCAACAGCAGCAGCCGCAGCAGGTGCGCTCCCAGTCGAGCGTGCACAGCAACAACTCGAAGCATCAGCTGCAGCTGCAGCAACAGTTGCAGCAGCAGCAGCAGCATCCGAGCAACACCAATGTGCAGCAGCTGTATGTGGCATCCAACTATAGTGCGGTGACGCCATCCGAGAACGCTTTGGGCGCCAAGCTGCAGGCCAGCAACGGGCACTTGCCCAACGTATTGAACGCACAGCAGAGCAGCAACAACATTGGCAAAATTGCCGACTATGATCCGCTGACGGACGGACCACGGCCGATGCCAGCCACCGGACGCTCCAGCACCACTCTGGTGTACAGCTCCGATCAGCGCGGCGCCGCAGCCGTGGGTAAGTAGACCTAATTGTCGATGGGGTTGGCAGGCTAGCTGGTAGTTCGGTAGCGCTCAGCTTAGCTTGGCTCGATGTGCATCAACGTCATCTTGTCCTTGTCCCCAAGTAAATCGATAGATGTGCTAAGTCCCACTCTAACAAATACGTTCATGCCCACAGGTAATAGCGTCTATCCCAAACGCATTGGCTCCATCTCGGACATAGATCCCGCCAATGGCATTTATGGCTCACTGACCACCGAGCAGGTGCAGGCCCAGAAGCAACAGCAATACTATCAGCAGGTGCAGATGATGCAGCAGCAGGAGCAGCAACAGCAGGTGCGCCAGCAGCCAGCCCAGCTGCAGGAGAAACAGTCGCGCCAAGGCAACTTGGTAAGTAATGTAATTCGATTATCTAAGATAAGAGCTAATGGAATACTGCTTCTCCTTTTCCCTGGCAGCGCGTCTATCGAGCCATTTACGACTATGAGGCGCAGGACGTGGATGAGGTTAGTTTTCGTGAGGGCGATGTCATATTTGAGGTGGAATCGATTGACTCTGGCTGGATGACCGGACGCGTGGAGCGCACCGGCAAGACCGGCATGCTGCCCGCCAACTACGTGGAGCAGGCGGTTATATAATAGGGAATGTGCTACTACTGCTGCTGCCGCCAACAGTTTGTGGTCATACTGGTCTGCCTGCTGTACATATTGCTCGTGCTGATCTTCTTCATCAATGTCTTTCTGGCTGATCGTAATATGCACACGAATCTAATGCGGGCAGGCGGCAATCCGATGATGGGTGGCGGCGGCGGCGGTGGCATTGGTGGTGCGGGCATACATCCGGGCATGCATCCGGGGCACCACAATCCATACGATATGCATGGCTATCATCACTACAACAATTATCATCCACAAGTGGATCCCAAGCAGCATCAGCAGCAGCCAACACGAAAGACGCCCCAGCAGCAGCAGGCGGAACAGGATATTTACTACTATTTCAACCACGTATTCAGGCGGCGCTGACATATACATATACTCACACGCCTAAACACACCCACACACACATATATATAATATATACGTAATTTCATAAATATATATAGAGTATATATATAGTCGACAGGCCAACGTGTAAAACAAAGGGAAATAAGAAAAAACAACACGGAAAAAAGTGAAGGAAATCCATTGTAAAATTTATAGCATAAAATTGAATGTGAAATTGAAACATGAAAAAACTATAAGCCATTTATAAGAATAATATCCATATACAATTAAACAATAAAAAATAAAAACAAACAAAACAAAACAAAATGAACAAGCCACAACACAACAACAACAACAATTTGATAGCAACAAAACAATAAGCAAAAAGTTTTGTAATTTTACATGTGCGAAAAAAAGGCAAAAACATTTTCCAATTTAAGCGACCAAGCAAACCCAGCCAAAATTTTGCATTTATCTACAAAAGAAAAAGAAGAAAAACCAGGCCGTAAAATTTAGAAAAATATTTATTGAACTATATACAATAACTGATAATTAATCAACTATATGAAATGCCAGCTAACCAATAATTAATTGGGATCCACATATGCCTAGCCAAAAGTTTTAACAAATTCAATTGTCACAGAATATATATATCTATATATATAGCAATAGTTTCTAATGGAATTAGAGTCTAGTATTCGTAAGAGATATTGAGAAACTAAATACTTGATACACAATAACAGTGAATGAAATAAACAGTGCAGCATAGTTAGTATAATGTTCAGATCGGCAGCTATATATATATATATATATATGTATATATAGACAGCCAACTTGTGCTTTTTCAAAAAGCTTTGCGGCATTCAGAGATCAGAGTTGGATGCGTATCCCTACAATTTTGTCAATTTAACTAGAAATCGTAATTGAAGAAAAACTTGAATATGAAATAAGCTGAAGCGCAGGTAGGCAATTAATTGCGATTGAGTTGCTCACCTGCTGAGATGTTTCTTCTTCTTACACTTACTTGATTATTATATAATATAAGCACTTGCAATTTGTTTTCGTTTCTAATAATTCTAGGGTATTTGAAATTGTTTCGTTTTACAAAATCCTTGAAGTGCCTTTAATTTGCTAAACGTGTTTTTTAGATAAACCATTTACTAGGCTTATCGTATAACAGTATACTAAATATATACATAGACTATACATATATATAAAATATGACTAACAAATCGAAACGAATTTCAAGCAAGCCTAAAATACCGATTGATAAACAATTTGTTTTAATAAAAAAATAAATAAATATATATACATATATACTACATACAATATATGCATAATATATGGAATATGTGATGGTGTTTATGGAGAAACTTTGTAATTGTTGTCATATAATATACACACGCATAGTTTATAGCCAATAAATGGTATTACACACGTACACACAGCTGCAAGTATGCAATAATATTAACTAATATAAATATGAATATTCACACACATGAACTTAAAGCATAAACAAAGCCACTTGCAATTGTACTATGAAATATGCCTAAATATTAAACAATTATATTATTAATACAACAAAAACAAAAAACAAACTTAACAAAAATCGAGTGAAGCAGCGCCAAAGGCTTCGTTTTCAATGTGTTACAAATAAAACTACAAAATCATAAAAAAAAAAAAATAATGATAATTTTTTTGGGAAAATTTTACATGGAGTTCCATAAGAAATAGATAGGTTCTGGCGTACGGCTTCTACGTTAAGATCTTAGCCAAATGTAGTTTCTTTTCTCAGCTTTGATTTCTACATCTTGAATTGAGATCATATTTGTTTACTATAAACTAAATCTTAGACCAATTTCAATTTTGCTCTTTATTATTATACCCTCTACGGACTCTCTAATCGAATACAATTTGCTGTCCTTACTTTATCCAGCTCTAATTCATTTAGAACTTATTCTTCATTTAGTCTTCCTTAAATCAGACAAATTATGTTTACATTTTTATCAGTGAAATTTAATTCCGGCACATGGAATAGATAGGTTCTGGCGTACGGCTTCTACGTTAAGATCCTAGCCAAATGTAGTTTCTTTTCTCAGCTTTGATTTCTACATCTTGAATTGAGATCATATTTGTTTACTATAAACTGAATCTTCATCTGAATCTTAGCCCTTATACCCTCTACTGACTCTCTAACCGAATACTGTTTGCTGTCCTTACATTATCTAGCTCTTTTTCATTTCAAACTTATTCTGCCTTTAGTCTTCCCTTAATCAGACAAATTATGTTCACATTTTTATCAGTGAAATTTAATTCCGGCACATGGAACACGATATAAGAACTAAACAAACAGAACTAAGGCATTCAAAACAATGCTACTATTTCAAGCATTGTTAATAATAGGCAGCTCGGACTGTGCTTCCGATTTGTTAACTATTTGGCTGATATTGCTGCGAGAGCCCAGTATGGTATCCAATATGATATTTTTGGAGTTCAGCATTGTATCCTCGAAGAATTTAGCATCGGCGCGCTTCTCGTCAGTTAGATAATCCAGTTTTTCGGTGAGCATGGTAATCTTCTCATTGGCCAGCTCCAATCTGCAAGTTATTGATATTTAATATAATATTTCAGATAATGTTTGCCACTTACTGATTCTTCATATCTTCCAACTTGGACTCATCGCCTAAAGTTGAGTGAAACGAGGTGACCGATGCACACTGTGATTGGTTGTCAAAGCTAAAGGAACTAATGGAACCGGTCAGTGGAGTACGTCCGAGAGCATTGGCGTACTCGGTTATACGTTGACTGCGCTTCTTGCGATCCGACTGCACATCCAGCTCCTTCTCCAGTTCTCGTATTTTGGCGTCCATGCGCGCGATGCGTGTCTTCTGTTTGGCAATGAGATCCGTAGATGAATCGTTCTTGGCACGCTCTGTTGCTAGGCGCTCGTCCAAAGTTTTATTCAGTAGCATCATTTGATTCTTTTCCACTTCCAAGGCATCCAATATGCCCACAAATTCTTCCTGCAAAGAGTTTCTACCATATCCACTTGGAATAGAATTCCGATTTTACTCACCTTACGAAATTCGCGACAGGAGAAGAGGAATCCGCCAGTGACAGCACGCAAATCCGTCTCCAGTTTCTTAATCGTATCCTGATGACTTTGTATGGTGCAATCCTTCTGCTTCAGCTGGGTTTCCAGCTCCAGGTTCATGCCACTCAGCTCCTCCCGCTGACGCTTGGCAGTGTCGCGCTCCTCGGTGATGCGTAGGACATCGTTTCGCATTTCCTCCATACGGATCTCATATTGATTTCGCTGACGATTCAGTTTATCGTTCATGGTGTTGGTATTTACGCCATTGCAATCGGTCAACTCTTCCAGTTCGTTGGAGCGCATCTTGTACTTGAGCATGTCCTCGTTGAGGGTCTTGTTGCGCACCTTGAGCGCCAGGTTGCGACTGCGCTGCTCGTCCAGCTGTGTCTGCAGGGCCGTAATCTCCTTCTCCAATGTTTCTACCTTAGCCCTGTGCAAGATCTCGCTTTTGCGCACACCCGGAGTAAAGCGATCAAAGGTGGCTCCACCACTGTCCCCCGCACCCAAGCTGACACTGGAGCTGTTTCTGCCCGGCGAATGGAGACCTCTCATACCGCGTGGCGTTAACTTCAGGCTGTTGGTGCTACCCAATTCCAGTTCAGATCCCAGTGGCACGGGCATAAAGTCAACACGGTCAGGTGCACCACTCTCATAGGTGTCCAGGCGTGCCTTGAGCTCCTGCAGCTTCTGTTGCAATGCTATAATCTGCTGAGCACGGCCCCGCCAGTTGGCCTGATTCAGATTGTTGGACAATATGTTGACGTTGACGGAATCTCCTATCTCGTGCTGCAAGCACTTGTGGGCCAGCTTCAGCTGGTTCTGCAGTTCGGTGTTTTTGTTGCGTGTCTCGAAGAGCTTCTGCTGCATGCTGGTAATCTTTGCTTGCAGCTCATCCGTGGCATTGCCCTTCTTGAGTAGCTCGCCGTTCTGCTGCAACTTCTCCTCGTTGGACTTCAGTTCCCTTTCCAATTTCTCAATTTGGACATCTTTCTTGCTCATGCGATTCTTGAACTGCTCCAATTCGGCGCGCATCTGACGATTCTTCTTGCTCAGCTCCAATATTTTGGTGCCGGCTATGGAGGAATTGCAGCGCAACTCGTCGATGGGCACTGAATTGAGCACTTCATTCAGTGAGTCAACTGAACGCTTAAGAGCACAAATCTCTTGGTTTTTGTCTGTTATGGTCTTGGCCAACGTTTGGTTCTCTTGCTCAAACTCCATGAGCTTCTTGCGCAGCTTCTTTCCGTCTGCCTTAAGGGACTTCGGTCGGACAGCTGCAGTACTTACAACGACATGGCAATCAACTTTATCGTGCTTGCGTCGAGGGGGCTTGCGTGTTCCAACAATTCCAGTGTCCTCTTTGGTTTGCTTAAGCTCTTTTGAAAATTCCTTAAACTCTTGATATGTGCCGTTATCTGGCGAACAATCCATTACCCTAATCTATCAACAAAATATAATTCAGTGGAGATGATAAATTTCGTTTGCAAGCGCGCAAAAATGTTTGTGTGTGCGTGTTTCAATTTCACAATTTAGTACGGTATAGGTTCAACAATATTTTTGTTAATTATGTTTAAGCACATAACATTTGAGGAAAAGCAAACAAGCCATATTACAATTCCAATAACCGTTGAACTGTCAAAACGATAACAAACTCAAGTTAACAGCAGAACAAAAACATAACATAACTAGCGTTCATCGATAACTCAGCAAAACAGCTGTCACTTATCGAATGCCCAAACCAGTGTTGGCTAGTGCGTAGCAGTCGTGAAGAATTGTGTTTTGCTGGCAACAAGATGGACGGATTTATGATGGTAATTGTGAATTTAAATGTTTACAATGAGTTGAACTGAATTATAACAATCTGTTGCTATGTAGGACATTATTAAGGGCATGTGCATTATGGATAATGACGGCAACCGGATACTGGCAAAGTACTATGACAAAAACATACTGTCCACGTTGAAGGAGCAGAAGGCGTTCGAGAAAAATTTGTTTAACAAGACGCACCGCTCCAACACTGAAATCATCATGCTAGACGGTCTGACGTGTGTTTACAAAAGCAACGTGGACCTGTTTTTCTATGTGATGGGCAATGCGTACGAAAATGAGCTGATACTGCTGTCGGTGCTCAACTGCTTGTACGACTCCATAAGCCTCATCCTCAAGAAGAACGTTGAGAAGCGCCTGGTGCTGGATAACCTGGAGATCATAATGTTGGCATTCGATGAGATCTGCGATGGCGGGTAAGTAGTTGGATGGCTATAAACAAGATGTGATTTATATGCATTGTCTTGCAGCATTATTCTGGACGCGGATCCATCGTCGGTGGTGAAACGTGTCGATCTACGCAACGAGGATATTCCGATTGCCGAACAGACCGTGGCTCAGGTAACTAACACTCTAAATGGTCTCTTTTGGTAGCACTAGCACAAACAGTTTCCTAATTCAACTCTATGAACAATATCTAGGCATATCAAATGCTCGCTCTTGCAAGTTAAGTTTAGATGTATTTTCACCTGTGCAGCACTTATGTATATTAATTTATGTTATGTTATTGAAAAACTTATCTTTGGCGCAATGCGTTTACTCTATTAGTTGTATTCCTTTCGTTTTATCACAATAAATGTGTAGTATCGCTCATTGGCATTATGCATTTTATTTCTTTTATCATTTCAACAAATCCATTAGTTAATTACACTCTGATGTTTCTTTCATTTTCAGGTTTTGCAATCGGCGCGCGAGCAGCTCAAGTGGTCCATACTGAAATGAGGTCGGGTCGGTCGCAAACGGAGTCAGATTCAGTAATACTGTCAATACATTCGATTTACATCTATTAAATTTCGCCTAGAGTGTAATATACCTATATATATTAACTAGAGACAATGTCGTTTGTTTCGCATAAAGTTTGCTGTATGCCAATGTACAATATTTAATACAAGCTCTTCAAAAGACTACGAGTAAGCTGTAAAATGGTAATTAACAATAAAGTTTTCTAACTGTATTATGAGAAGTCCCCCTGTCCATTGCACAACAACAATAAGCTCCTGTTCAATACATACATATATGAAATATGGGCTGTAAAAAGTTTAGCAAGTGTAGCAAAGTACTTAATCGATGTTAATGCTCTTAATTATAGTCCGATTAGGGGATATGCTTAATCTCAACATCTTTATAATGCGCTCCATAAATCGAGCTCTGCTAATTATAGACGACGCAGAAAAGGTTTGCCTGGCAAATGGCGCCTTACCACTTCTACATGGAAGATGTCTAAAAGGAAATTAAGTAATTCGATTGTAGGAATGGTCAGTAAACAAGGTTTAGAGTTTGCCAATCAGTTTATTGACTGGGATTTGACATCGAACTATATGCCTGCTTGTATTTTATGATTGCGAAAGGCACTTTAGACTTATAAAACGGTTCTTTTTTGCTATTTATTTTTTGGGCTGGATTAGCTCTACATACTTATAGACCTATATTGCGTAGCAGAGTTAGCGGTAGCAGTTTTAGGTAACAAGGAGAAGATTTACCTCATTGACCTGATGATTCAATTGTTGTTGATATCGTTGCTATCATTCAACGCACGCTCCATCCATCATCTACCCCACACACATGTACCGCGAACGTGTTAGTAAACTCTTTAATCAAATGCTTGTCAACATTGCAAAAATTCCGATTTGCCCCCCACTCCGAACAGCGGAGTTCCCATTACTGGGGCAGGTAGATAATCAACGCCTTGTTTTGTCGCCTGTTTGTCATATTAGACACAAACAGGAGCGAGAGGCAAAATGGAGTCTTATCAGATACATGCGGCTGCAGCCTGATACGGATGTATCATATATGATACTCGCACACACACACACACACACAGGCACACTGGAAACATTCCCTTTTGGCAGCTGTCACTAATTATGGATTGCTTAGATCACGTTTCTCATTTGCCCCTATACCATATTTAGAACCGACGTAACCTGCTGATTACGTGACTATTCTGGACGTTTTTTTTTTTTTTTTTTTAGTTTTTAGTAGCTGTAGCAAGGGGCTCGCCAAATAGTACAACAATTGAAATGAATGTCTTTTATTAACTTAACTAAACAGCTTAATTAGCTACTTAATGGCGTAAGTGAAGATTATGCTAAGTTAGGTTTGCTTTGGATTTTACCCTAAAAACGGTATCCTAATGAATTTAATACTAGACTTGTACGGGGGCGACAGATAATGAAGAAGAAGAAATGGAACCCAGAGGAAACTGTAGAAGAGATAAAAAAAAAAACACAGTAGATGAGAAAAGGAGGAGAAAGATTTGAATAGAAAGTCGAAGAGTTATGAAAGGGACTACAAAATGAAGAATATGCTGAACAATGGACAAACACAATAAAGAAGGGCAAAGTGAAAGAGCGAAAGAGAAAAGAAGAAATATAAATATGCCGATAAAACATATATATATAGTATAATATATATTAAGTTATCCAAGTTTATATTGAAATAATAAATACTGCAAGTTCAATATACCCCCTAGGTAAACATTGCTGGCTAACCCTAACCAGTTCGATAAAGATATTGCTGATTATGATAATTTGCTTGTTTTTGTATACATACTCAAAATTGTTGACTTTTCAAGAGTTCTTGGATGACGGAATGCACTGAGAGCTTTATCAAAAAGCGATTACCGATTAGCGCCATGCTCGCCTCTCTCAGCTCTTTTGGCCAAGATCCAAATCGGCAAAATTTATGGCAACGCCTCAAATCTGATTTATATAACATAAACTCGTGGTTATACGGCTTAGGATCCGGTTATATTGTTCATTAGCCATTTGAATAGCTGAGTAATTGGTGTTTGGAGCTGTACGCAGTGAAGACGTTATTTTTTTTCGCGAGTTTCTAGCGAATCCTCGAGCAGATCTACCAATCCAGATAATCAAGTGAAGCAGCCAATTGATACTGGGAAATGAATGGCGACTTGTTTTTCGGGTTTGTATTGTTATTGATAATTGAACTTCAGACCAAATTGTTGGCATTCCAAGCATTACTTGGTAATTATCTATTACTAACTTGTTGTTAATTAATCAAATTATTGTGAAATTTAAGTTCCAGCGATAAGCAGCAGGAGGTTAAAGTTTTATGTCAGTTTATTAGAGTTCTACACTCTTTCGGGGGAGTTACGAGTTTATCGTGGAATTTGTAACATAAAAAAGATATATACTGCTCTCTATTTGTGTGTCCTGTTCGATCAGACCATGATATCATGCTGAATAAATCCCCCAAGTTTCAGGTTTTCCATTCGAGTTATAAGCAGTCTTTATGTTTCCTTATCTATTAGGGTATTTAATCTTCGGAGCATGTTTTCTTTCTTGCTTTTATTTCTTAGTCACCTGAGAAGGTATACGAGTGAAAATCGTATCCATGACTGGGCACGTTTGGGTATCGTGCGAAACCCATAAAGATTTTATGATTCGAAGGAAAATTTTTTGCAAATAGATAATAATTGCTACATTTGCCTAGCCCCAAATATTTGACAGATTTCAATTCCAGACAAGCAAACAAATAAAATCATATAGCAATTACGTTATTGATAGCAAACCCAATCACAGTGAGCATTCACTGGGCAATTAAAGAGCTGAGCGACTGACCTTGCCCCCCTGACTTGGATACCCTCTTCAGCACCCAGAGGCCGATCAGTTAAGTCAAGCCACCACTTGAAATGGGTTCAACGATTTCTTGTCTGAAGAACAAAACAACACAATGATCAGTCTGAGTACATTTTTGGGTGGCATTCATCACTCAGTAATCGCCCCTGAACCCACAGCAGTTGGCTGGCAACAGGCCGCTCTGTCAGTGATGGTCATAAAACATCCTAGCTTATGCTGGTTAGTGATGGCAGAGCCTAGTGAGCCTGTCGATTAGTTACACAGCAACAATCGACAAACAATAATCGAGTGATATACACGATATCACGAGCTGGTAACAGCTTTTGGGGATGGTATTTTAATTACATGTACTTTCAAGTGTTTCGATGTTGTTGTTGTTGTTGTTGTTGTTGTTGTTGTTGTTGTGTACCCACAAATATAAAGCTGCTTGCAAGCCATTTAATCATATATAGTGTCAATGTAAACACTAGACACTGAGTATCAGACAACAACAATTCATCAATTTGCCAGCCCCACATTTCCGTGAGTAATTCGTGTAATCCATCGCGTCGAGTGCATCTGCATATAACTCACGTTCACCAGGTAGAATTCCATTGGCAAGTGGCCAAACAATGTGAGTGGTAAGTGGGCCAGGGCTTAATCAAACACTGTCCTGGCGAATGTCAGAGCTAACACCTGAAGCTTTGCGCCGCGGCACTAGAGTCTATAAAGAAAGAGGATCAAATGTTGTTATTGTTGTTGTTGTTATTGTTGGGCCACAAATGGCAGGCGTGATTATGGCTGGCTAAACTCTCGTGATCTGCTTCCGCTCTCACTCTTTCTCTATATCTTTCTCCCTCTCTATCGATAAAGCCGCTCGGCTCTCGCCCTCCCAGATAGTGGCCAATATATGTATATGTATGTGTATAAAATGCCTGGCTATCTTATCGCTGCTATTGTACATTCTTACTTCGTACAAGCAATTAACAAACGATTGCAGCTCGTCCACACGGCACAGGGTTCGGGCTAGGTATTTAAGAAAAACGCCCATTCGCTCGGCGTTCCAGTACTGTGACACCAGAAAAGAACGTTAGACGTGTCGTGCGGAGCTCTTCAACTGAAAGTGAAATACAAAGTCTATCTAAATGGACAGCTATTTGAAGATCATCCGTCGAGTGCTATCAAAACAAAGCCCAACTCTGGCATAAACATAAACTGTCAACAAGCTAAGGAATTCAAAGTATTCAAGTGAACTGTGCGTTAAAAGAAGAAAGAAACAGAAACAATATAAACAAATAAAAATATATAAAATTACAACAAGCAATAAAAGCCCAAGAAACTTAAGCAATCAAGATTGAAGAAACATTAATCAACATGAAACTGAGGTGAGAAAACGTGCCATTTTGATCAAGGTTCGATAAGCTACGATTACTTTTACTAGGAGACCCATTGAAAGTAAACTTTGAATTTCAATAGATCTATAATGAATAACCTAATAATGTATTGTATCAGCGTGATATGCCATATGAGTTATCGACCCTATCAGCTCAAAGGAATTTATCAGTTCGTACACCCACCTCACCTACATACAAAAGTAGTTCAGATAATTAAAGGTCTTTGTTTTGCTAATTACATTACTTTATGTGTAAAAGATGATGAAACTCTCTAAAGATATTACATATAGACAGATACTTATTATAGATATTACATATATTCAGATTTTTTATATTTTCTCATAAAATATTCTCTATAAGAACAGTTAGAAAGCTATAATTTTGAGATTATGTTCCTCAATTATCCAGCTTTTAGATTGAAAAATATGTGAAAATATGATAGTCATGCGAAAAGTATAGATAATACAGGTGTCTCAAGTTTATAAGGCAAATCCATTCGCTTCGCGGTTAACAATGGACGACCTTCAGTATTATAAATGTTTGTAATATCCCTGTTTATAGTATTGGCACATGAAAATAATTAAGTAATTTGTACAGTTTCTTAATTTTTATGGGTTTCTAGATTAGCACGGGATTTGGTCAGTTGGGTTAATAAGGAACCAAAGTCGTCCGCTGATAGCTAAATAGTTGAGCATAATAACTCTGTTGCTAGGCTGTAACGGAGTTCAATGGACAGTATTTGTAATTAAAGTCATAAATGTAAGGCCAGCTAAAATCAAAAAGCTAGCAAATTCCTGGCTATAAAGATAAACGAAAAGCATAAAACAATTCTCATTCTAATTCATTAGCTGGGCTGACTCATCGTGCGTTACATTAGGCGTTGTCCGCTGAATGAATGGGGGATAGGTTATGGTTCCGTTTAAACAGTAAACATAGATATTGTGACACACGGACGGACAGGCTGACAGTTAGACAGAGAGACTTCCCGTTAAAAAGACATGCCCCAGAGGCTAGCTTTGCATTATCAATCATAATATTATTTGGAGCACAAGGCGAGAGCTGAGCGCCGAGCGCCGGCAGTAAAGCTGATGCCAGTTGCCTGATAAGCCTTATGCTATCTCGAGTATTGCTGGGGCGCCCGACACTTGATAAAGGCCCACTTGAGGGCGTGGCCAGTGGGGCGCTGCAGTTGGCCAGCCATTGGCAATCGAAACAACAAGTCTCATGATTTTATATGTATATTTGACAATCGCCAATTAAAATTGGCGTTATAAATTCTACAAAAGCTCGCCTGGCCATTAATTCATTTATTTTGTGAATGATTTCTCAATTGGCCAACAAATTATCCAGTGCAAAGTGCATTAGCTCGGCCACACTCCGTTCCAATTGGCAATTGTGGTGTGTGTGTGTGTCTTGGCTAATTGGTTGGTGTCTCCGATAGTAATGACACGACACGTGTCTTCTCGGTCCGATCTGGGCTCGATTAGAGCGCCAATTAGCAGCGCAAATAGTTGCAGCTAATTAATGTTTGTACTTGCTGAAATTGCCAATTGGTAATTGGTGTAGCATCCAGAAGCAAGCAGACCTAGACCGAGACCGAGACAACGAGGCAGCGAGACAGCCAGACAAGCTTTCCTTTTTTTATGACTGTGTAGCACAATCGGTGTTCGGTTTTATCTATTGCGTATTCTGTATCTATAGTCCGTGGGTAGATGTGTGAGTGTGCGTGTGCGTGTGTGTGTGTGTGCTTTTAATTAAACATACATCAGAGCTAAATAAATGTGTGCTCTTTAATTTAGCAGAAGCGTATCGAGATTGCAAACATTCGCCCATTTCTATAAATAGCTAATTAGACCTTGCGGGTATTTTCTTTGGAAGTCGCAGCGAGCGCGATCTATGTAAGTAAATATTTCATTTTCCACTCTGTTTGCATTGCAGACTTTTGCGCTGTTTGCGCAACCCAAAGCAATCAACGCGCCAGAAGGAGGAGCTGCATCATCACATGATCAAAGACATGTCCTCGAACTTCAAGGATACGATGGTCAAGATACTGCTCCTGGGCACCGCCGAGTCGGGCAAGACGACGATCATCAAGCAGATGCGCATACTGCATATCAACGGATTCACAGACGAGTAAGTGAAGCCTAACACTGACCAGGTCGAGTGAGTTGTCGCTATAAAGTCTGCTTTCCTCACTTTAGTGAACGTCGTGAAAAGATACCCGAGATCTATCAGAACATCCATGACTCCATAAAGCAGCTGGTGCTGCAGATGCAACCGCTGTGCCTGCGTTTCGGCAGTGTCACGAGCGAACGCAGCGCCCACTATATCCTGTCCCTGCCAGCCGAGGCTCCGGAGTACTTTACAGAGGTGAGTGATAGCCATAGACGTAATGTATATAATGTGTGACGACGGTTTAATAATCCCGCCTAAAGCTAACGGCTCTGGCGGTATCTTATCCTACGCAACACACTTCAAATGCTGTCGCAGTTAGAAATTTGTTGTTTCTTGAGGTGCACAATCAACGAAAAGTGATTTTCAATACACTCGAAACCTGCGTCAAAGCGGCACGTTTCGTCCACAAACAGAGAAAAAAACAGTAATGCTAGCTCCTTCAACGGCAGATATCTCCTCTCTATTTTCATTCCTATTTCCATGTACATACATATGTATATTTAATATATATGAATAGATCGGCATTTGTTATCAGGCGGCGCGATTTGATTGATTGCAATGCCATTAACTTAATGAGTTGTCTAAAAACTTTCCTACAAGTATTTGTTGTTTTTCTTTTTTTTTTTCATTAAACACTTCCTGGGGGCGAAAGATCGGCTACAGGTGTGAAAGTGTTGGAGGAGTTAGTCACTTTTTTGGCAGCCGGTCAATCAATTTATATAGCCAGTGCCACCACAGGCGAGCAATCGATAAACATTGATCGATAAGATAAACGCCAGTCATTAAATTCAATAATTTGTCGTAGTCCGCTTTTGGGTTTTCTCCCCCTCTCCAAAAACAAGTGAATCAGAATCGCAACATTGAAACTGATTTTGGATTATCTTTTACATTTATTGCAGGAGTACTGCGACCATGTTATGACACTCTGGAATGACGTGGGCATACGCGCCTGCTATGATCGCTCGAATGAATTCCCGCTGCTGGACAGTGCCAAATAGTAAGTTCCTTTAGCCAGTGCCCAAAGGGAACGCCATATTAACAATTGTTCTTTCGCTTCTTCTGCAGTTTCCTTGATAACTTTGCAAGAATCTGTGAGGATGAGTATATTCCCAGCACTGAGGACATTCTGCACAGCAGAAAGGTCACCACTGGCATCTCGAAAATCACCTTCCGTGTGCCCATACCTAAGAGTCTGGGCGGTGGGGAGCAGGAGTTTCGCATGTATGACGTGGGCGGCCAGCGGGATGAGCGAAATAAGTGGATACAAGTGTTCGAAGGCATTCAGGCGGTGCTGTTTCTCATTTCCTGCAGCGAGTTCGATCAGAATCTGCGGGAGGATCCCAAACAGAATCGCCTGCAGGAAGCGCTCAATTTGTTCCGTGCCGTTTGGCAGAATCGCTTCCTCGCCTCCGCCGGCCTCATTGTCTTCCTCAACAAGTATGATATTATGGAGCGGAAAATACGCGCCGGCAAGCATATAGCCGACTATTTTCCGGAATTCGAGGAGTTCAGCAAGCGGCCGCAACAGCAACAGAGCTGCTTCGATGAGTGCGACTGGACGAAAATGTTCATCAAGCAGAAGATGATTGACATCACCCACGAGCAGTTCAAGCGCAACTCCCGCAACCAGTGCGACGTCAGCTACTCGGAAAGAGAGTGCTATTACCATTTCACCGTTGCCACCGATACTCGTTGCATTCGTGACGTGTTCAGCGATGTGCAGCAAATGATTCTGTCCGAAAACATCAATGTTGCCGGCTCTTCACTCTTCTAGTGAGCAAATAATTCTCAGTAAAGAGTAACCTTTACCAACTGTGATTTTCTACGCTATAATTTATATTGTAAGCAAAATATTCAGATATAAATGTAAAGTTTCAGATTATAATTTTTAGCAGCTTTTAAATACGTATATATTTATAAATTATTTATAAGAAAATACAGAAAATACCAACAACTCAGACAAAATAAACCAGTCTTTCGAATTCATATTTAAATAACAGTGCTGTAAAAGTGCACAAAAGCACACTTACACGTTTTGCAACACCAAATGTAAAAACACGAGTTTCTGGTTAACTTCGATAACCAAATCACGACTTATCGATTTATGTACGCTAAGTTGTGCGCCAATTTGAATTTTATGATTATAAATTAAATAATTGATTAGATAGTATTGTTTGTTAAAAGGGAATATTGCAATTTGATATTTATTTAATTACTTAAATTGGGTAAATATTAAAAGTTTTTGTGATATACATTAAAATAACAACCATCAACTCTGCTGAACATGCGAGCATTTCCAAGCTTGGTTTATTGTACTTTAGGTTAGCGATTTGTTCACTTTTGTTTGATTCTGCTTTGAACCTTTGTCAGCTGCAGACGTTTCCAAAGCGGTTTTGCGAGATTTTGTTTTGTTTTTGTTTCGTTTTGTGGTTTTTGCCGAATTTCTGTATCGTGCGTCAACGGAAAATCAACATTAGTTCGCTGCTAAAAACTAAAATCAATTAGGTAAGTTTTTAATTACACTCTTGTGGGCATACAAGAAATACAAAAGAAAAAAAGAAAGAAACAAGAAACTTCGGCATTATCTTGTGCAATTACAAGCGACCGTTGTTGAAACCCAACAATAGCACTTAAACAGTGCAGTGGCAAGTGCTAATGTCAACACGTAAACCCAAACCCCAAATGTTTACCCGTGTACATTTGCAATAACTGCCTATGTATGTTGTAGGCCGCCTAATTAAACGCGTTTTTTTGCGTTTTAAGTAAACACAAATGTAAATTAAAACTATTGTCATTGCTGTTGCCAAGGCGCTCAACGCCCACAACTATTGCCGAAATAGAGATCATAAATTATGTTCTTACTCTGTACATGTTCAAAACTCTATGCAAAAATGTTTTAGCCAAATTCGTCGTGCTCAAAGTCTTTTTTATATGTTTTTGGCAAGATCAACTTTGACTTAACCAATTCCATTTCAAGGCATTTACATATAGCTAGAAGCTAAGATTAATTAGAAGATGAAGAAGGAGAAGAAGAAGAAGAAGAAGAAGAATAGAGATCCCATTTTTGGGAACATAATTAAGCTATAGAGCTAAAAATTTCGGTACCGTTGTAATTATAGTTAACAAAAATAAGGGGGAAAAACTGTTTCCAATCAAGCTTGTGGCATTTCGAAAAACGTCTCCCTGGCTTGAAAAAAAAAAACTCCAAGTTTTATGGCTTATTGAAGTCGTTGCGAATCGCTATTGTTATTGTTATTGTTATTGTTATTGTTATTGTCTATCTCTCAAAGTTGGCCCTCTTGCCTCAGTTGCTGTAGTGCGCTGTAATGTGTTTATTAAAAACTATTATTGTTCAGATTTGAGCGGCGGCATCTTTATGGCCATGTGGAGCAATTGGACGGAGTTTCTGTTGTAAACTCGTTATGAGCGCGAAAATATATATATGAATAAAATATATATAAAGTTATATATATATATATATATATATTTAAAAACGTGCCAACGATGAGTGCGCACATTACACAAGGCGCATAAGTGTGTGAAAAAAAAAAGTAGAAAAAAATGTTTATAAGTCGTGGAGTAGGTCGATCAGCTGCTTTGAAACCCGCCTTGAAGGTCGAAGCCTGTAAGAAACACAAAATGGGGAAATAACTAAAACCAAACTGTAAATGCCAAAAAACTGCACAAAATCAGGTGAAACTAAGACTAAATCTAAAACTAAAACTAAACCAATTTGTTGTCTTAGATACAGATAAACAGGCTATAAAACCAGTTGGTCTTAAGAAACGCATGATATTTCAATTACCAAAGTTCATCAATTGACATTGAAAACGCGCTCCTAATCCCTTCAAATTAACACACATATATCATTTTTACACTGCTCGCGATCAGAGTTTAAGTTGGCTGTTTTTTATTATTTCATGTTAATTTCATTAGACTTTGAAGGGCTCGTGGAATTGAGCTACAGAGATCTGCCTACTCGCTATGCTAAATAAATAAATAATATTGTGTAATACGAAACCCATTTCGAGTGGCCGCGAAACAAAAGGTTATGACAATCAAATAGCCAACGCTTTTCGCTTTTCGCTTTTCCTCTTTTCAAAGTGAATACAAAATACAAAATCCAAATAAAAACCCGACCTCAACGCCCAGCTAATGCAATTGTCTAACATCGAACTCAAATTTCAATCAAGCAATAATATGCGGAGAGCTCAACAAACATGTTTCCAAGCGGATGACGTTTCGAGACTTACTTTGTGTGTGCATCAGCAACATCATTAGCTGTAACATCGACTAACAACAACAACAACAACAGCAACAGCAGCAGCAATAAACTTAAGAGCAAAGCATTTATTTTTCAAGGTTCGAACTGGTGTTGTTGCTGTGGCTGCTGCTGTTGGAAATGGGCGCCATGAAAATGCAAATTTTTGCCATGAGCAATGAGTTTCGACGTCTTTCAATGAGCCTAATCATTAATATGTTTACAGCTCCACAAATCAGTGAAATAAACAAAGTGAAAAAGGCATGAAAAGGCAAAAACCGCTAAACAAAAAATTAAAAAAACAAAAAAAAAACAGCTCGATTTAAGACAACTATCCAGCCAAACAACTGACTGACTGAGTGGCTCACCGACTGACCAACTGACTGAGATTGCTCAATAGCAATAGCAGCAACAACAACAGCAGCAGCAGCAGCAACAGCAGCAGCAACAACAGCAGCAGCAACAACAACAGCAGCAACAGCAACCCAGCAACAACAACAGTTTTTGCCGCTACCTTTGATTGCTGTTGACTTGGACTTGAGCAGGCTAACAGCCTAGCCTGGCCAAAAGATTTGCCTGTACACATGCGCACTTTCGGTTTTCTAAAAAAAAACTTGTTCGCTGCCTTGCAGCAGCAGCAACAACAGCAACAGCAACAGCAGCAACAGCAGCAACCGATCAAATTGCATTTCGGATTCGGTTTTGGACAGCCTCAGCTTTAGCTTCAGCCTCGGCTGCCGCTCTTAGTGTATCGCTGTGCGGTCATTATATAATCCAGTTAATTTCTTTAAACATTTTTTCAAGCCACTTTTTGTTGCTTTTGCGTCATTCGTTGTTCAGAGCTCGCGCTGCGCAGTTGTGCCGTTACGCGTCGCGCCAGTTATCGACGGGATATATATGACTGCATAGCCATAGCTATAACTGGACTTTAGATATAAATATATAAGAGAGCAAAGGATACCAAGTCCTGCAGCTCAATTGTGTAAGTGTGTGTAACTGTGTGTGTGTGTATATATCTGTAAAAATTTGCAATACAAATATTTGCAACAAAAATTACGAAATATCAAAGCAAAAGGAAATTGAAAAAAAAAATGGCAAAAATTGAAAAGTAACATTTATGAAATTAGCCAACTGCAGTCGAAGTTTCAGTTTGATGTCTTCAGTTGCAGTGCGATATTAGCCTGGCTAGCAGCTAAACAGCCACACAGCAGAGCCACGCAATAGCCAGCAATAGCAACTCAACCACAGCAACCACCACTACAACCACCACAACCAGCACAACCGCAGCCACTTGACAAGCCTCGAGCGCCTAATAAACATGTTGAAACCCCTTCGCAGCGGGCCCAGAGAGCTGCACTGGGCATCGGGCGGCCCATGGGCAGATGCTGAATATTTCTGGGTTCCATTGCCCAATGGCGACATTTTCGAAATCACATTTTCAGCTGATGAAAACTCGAAAGAAAATGCAAATTAGTTTCCAATATTTTTGTTTACTGCAAATGCATCTTTTGGCCAGCTTTAGTTAATGATTGCATAAATCCATAAAAAAAACCCACGCCAAGCATGAATCAATTAAATGGCACAGTATTTGCATGGGAGCCAATCGATTTGCATATGTATCATGACCAAAACGAAGTCAACAAACGAAACGAAGCGGACAAACGAAACAAACAAATAGGCAAATTTAGAGTTTACAACGAATAATTCATTCATTTTTTAGCTAAAGGCAAAAAAACTGAAAAGAACAGCGAAATTTGTGTAGCTAATGCGAAGATACTCTTACAGTGCTGAAGTTAATATATGAGACTACGGTATATAATGGATATACATAGAGCATGAGAAGTAGAGAAAAGGTGGAAAGTATAGATTGTCATATGAACAGGGTGTAGGGTATCAGGAGCATTCGAATATGCCCGATTGAAGGATCAGAGGTATTTAAATATGCGTGTTTATAGCTGAGTCTAAAACGTATCTATAAAAGGTTCGATCTGCAAGAGAAACAAGAGTAAGACGAAGAGCAAGAATATTAAGAAGAAGAAGAGAGGAAATTGATAAAGCATATATGTATATAAAATATATATACAATATATAATACATATATACAATATAATTCATCAGTCATAGTGTATTAAGGCAGTAGCTGAAGAAACTTGTCTAACTCAAGCTAAATGTTCAACTATTAAATTATTCAACAATTCAACTATTCAATTATTATTAAATTATTGTTCAACAATTTAATGAAGAAGAAAAGAAGAAGATATGTAAGAGAAAAATCTAAGCAAAGGCCTTGCATATCAGCATATATCTTAAACTGTAGAGTATTCAGAAGCTCAACATGCAAAAGAGCAACAATCTATAGCTAAGGCTGTATTTGATCAATGATAAAAATGTTTGAAAACAAACATATACGATATATAATAAATAAATAATAAATATGTAAATAAAAATAAAATATATATATCATAAAAATAATAATAATAATAATAATAATAATAATAATAATAATAATAATAAATAAGCAAATTTATCTCCCATATGAACATACATATATGCATGACTGTATAAATTGTAGAGGAGTAGGAATGGAGGGAAGCAAGTAAAACTACATACAGCTGAGACTGTGACTGTGGCTGTCACTGTGCCTGTGAATGTGCCTGTGACTGTGACTGTGACTGTGCCTGTGTTTGTTTTGCTTTCCATAGCCAGAGTTTGCATATGGACAATTATCAATGTGAATTTGCAGGCAGACAAAAAGCATAAAGCAGGAAAAGAGCTTATGTAATGGCTAAAAAAAAAAGGTTAAGCTTAAGACTGAAGCCAAAAAACAGCAACTGCAAGAAATAAAACAGTTGAACTCTTTCTTATGGCGGGGACAACGACTCGAGTGCGAAATATTATAAAAATATGGAAAAAAAGATATATATACATATATATATATAATGTATATAGTCACTATATTTAGCTTGACCCGCTTTCAGTCAACATCACTTTTTGAACTTGAACCAATTCGCAGTTTTTTTTTTTTTTTTGTTTTTTTTTTTGCTCATCCATTGTGCGCTCATGAAATGATTTGAATTTATTTATTGCCCGGCAAGAAAATAATTTACATATGTAAAGCTACTTTAAGCAGACGCTGAATCAGACGCACTTTGCGATTGTTTCTATTTCTCTGCATATAGATAAATATTATATATATATATATTTGTATATTTGTATATTTGGCTTTAGGCATAATTAGCAAATATTTGCCAATTGAGCCTTGGGCCCAGACCTTGAACCGATTTCTGGCAGCTGTGAATAGTCCGTGATTGTCTTCAGATAAAACAATGTTTAGTGTTGATTAGCTGATGGAGATCTCTGGGCAAAATAATGAAATTAGGGCACGTGTATTGACATCGTGATAAGACAATTGATCGAGTCTTAAGACTTTGGTCAAGCTAATCAAAATATGAAAACTATAATAAATTCAAAATTTTTGAATACGTTTAGCTAATTTCTATAATCTCAAACACATATAAAAAAATATATAAAAATTATTGTCATATTATAACTAATCCCTTGCTTCTCTCTTTCTCCCTCTCTCTCTCACTCTCTTCCCTGTTGCAGCCAAAGAAGATTGCGTATACGCCACATAGTGCAGCAGAAGTGAGCGCCGAGTCGCCATGAAGGAGACCAAGGTACTGGAGGAGGGCGACGTCTCGTTGCTGTCCGAATCCCTGTTGAAGATTGCCAAGCGAGAGCTGCGCGAGGACAAGTGCACGCGGGAGCAGAGCCTCGAGCAGCTGCGCAACTGGGTGCTAAAGAACGAGGATCTGCAGAATGTGCGCTGCGACGATACCTTCCTGTTGCGCTTCCTGCGCGCCAAGAAGTTCAGCGTGCCGATGGCCGAGCAGACGTTGCTCAAGTATCTGAACATTCGACGCACCTTTCCACACATGGCCACCAAACTGGACTTTCTGGAGCCGCGCATGATCCACCTCATCGAGCAGGGCTACATATTCGCGGCGCCGAAGCGCGACAAGCACGGCCGGCGCGTGGTGATCATCAATGCCAAAGGATTGAATCCAAAGTTTCACACCAGCTGCGATCAGGCAAAGGCCCACTTTCTCACCTACGAGTGCCTGATGGAGGATCAGGAGACGCAAATCACGGGCCTCAGTCATGTCGGCGACTTTGCGGGAGTGACCACGGCGCACGTGACCAACTGGAATCCCACAGAGTTCGCGCGCGTCTTCAAATGGGGCGAGCAGTCGCTGCCCATGCGCCACAAGGAGATTCATCTGATCAATGTGCCCTCCACGCTGAAGTGGCTGATCGACTTCGTCAAGAATCGCGTCAGCTCCAAGATGAAAAACCGCCTCAACATCTACGGCAGCGACAAGGAGCTGATGAAGAGCGTCGATCCCGAGTGCCTGCCCCAGGAGATGGGCGGCTCCATGCCCATGCGTGAGATGATCGAGCTGTGGAAGCAGGAGCTGGCCGGCAAACGAGATCTGGTGCTGGCCCTCGATCAGAGCACGTTGCTCTCAGATCGTGGCATCCAGCGGCGCAGCAGCTACAACTCCGAGAAGACCAGCACGGGCACCAACTTCGTCTCACAGATCGAGTCCATCGAGGGCAGTTTTCGGAAACTGGAGTTCGATTAGGCGTAACCGGAGACCCTATCCAATGCTATTTGATATATATATAGATAAGATTTAGTTCTAGGCATTATCCTTAATTTGTATTTTGGCACACGCAGCGCTTTGCTTTGCTGTTGGCCCATCTTCCCGGCTGGCAGCTGACGTTGCGCTGGGCTGGGAGCGGGCACTCGCTTTCGCTTTTCGGTGGCACCCCGCTTTAACCATCCTGCGCTTCTTTTGTATACTATTTTTTGTGTGGAGTACAATAAAGAGAGAACAAAACGAGAGGAACGACTGGACTGGCGTCATTTACTTCACTTCCAGTTGGCCGGCATAGAAGGGCCAGCGCTGCAGCTGGCGATGCAGTGCATCCGCATCCCGCGCGCTGCGACTCACATTGCGCAGCGCATAGAGCTGATAGCCGGGCTGCAGCTTGAGGCGCCTCTGCGACTCCCACAGCAGCGCCTGGGCCATCTGCAGCTGGCACAAGCTGGGCAGCCACTGGCTGAACTCCCCCACGAAGGCCAGCACCAGGGAGCTCGACTGCGGCAGCTCGCCGAAGCTGCTCACATAACGCCAGCCCCGCGCCTCGTACGTCTCACAGTCGCCGGCCAGGAGAAAATTAAACGGCAGCTCTCCGATTTGTTTGCGCTGCAAACGAAAGTTATCCAATAATTGCCAACGATAAACAGATGACTTGCACCTGTGACTCACCTGCAAACCATGCAGCAGACTCGCACAGTTCTCGCTGCACTCCTCGCTCGCCGTGTGCGTAATGAAAACATTCACCACTTTGTCGGCCTCCAGCTGCGCCAGATCATGCAAATGCGCGCCGCTCCATATATCGTGTCTGATCAGATTCAATTTGTAGCCATGATACGGTAGGGCAGATGCTGTAAGTATATATTAATTAGTATTAAATGTGGATATGTGGATATGTGGATATATGGATATACATATATTCATACATGCTTTTGTTTGGTTTTCTTTATGGTTTTTAGACTGTAAAACTCAAGCAGTATCTGTCAAACTGCGGCTGCATTAAATACGGTAAATAAACAACGACCCTGTATATCGACTCCAGTGCATTTGCAGCTCTTTTGTATAGTTTGCATTGTAACCCTCAAACTGTAAGGCTCAGCCAACTGCTCTCCAACTGTAACTGCACAAAACCAACTTAACTGCAATACATTAGCACCGCATTTGTTAATCATAATAATTAATATAAAAATATATATAGGAAATTCTATTTTATGAGCAGTGTAAAACTAGAATATACCCTGTATGCCCAGTATTTCACTTTACTAAAACAATATTTATGATTTTACAGGACTTTAGGCAAGTATTGAAAAAGAGGAAAGCTGACTATTCACTTATCTACAGTTTGATATGCATATCAATTGAATTTAGTGCGAGTTAAGGATCACACCTCATTCATACTTGTTGATAAATCAGTATTATACAAATCTAACTGAAACAAATTGTAATTTAATAAGTATTTAATAACTTCTATAAGCATTTGCAAGCACCAATGTGTACCTATTTATATGAACACAGCTGTTGTGTTGACTTATGAACTAACTCACTATTCAAATTTGAATCGGAATCCTCGCTCGTCAACTGCCAAAGTGATTCAGATTCCAATTAAGATCCAACGAGTTCCAGAGATTTGTTTATTCATATTTATTTGCAGCCACAAAATGAAATTAATTCAATCAACAGCGGTTTCTGAGCACATCTTAATAATAAGTACGGTACAGTAAAGTCTCTCGCATCACTTACTTTGTTGCCAGAGCAAATAGGTGGCCAGCACCAGGCCGCTGATGAACATCAAGAGCAGTCCGATGGTGCGCCAATTGATGCACTCCTTTGTGTATATCGCGGGCGACAAGCGAGGAGCGGCAGCATCAGTGGACAGTGTTTCGGATGTGGAGGATCTGGCACTGGGCAGCAGTGGAGTTCGTTCGCTGGGCTCCACATAAATCTCTGTATAGCTGGGATGTAGGCCGCCGCCAACAGCCGCATGCACTATGATTATGCGAAATGTTAAGCAAACAACAAATAAATACGATAAAAACAACAACCCGAAACGATAAGAAAAGTGGCGCTATTTGTTTGCTTAAGCTGTGCATTTAGTTGCTGCGAAGCTGACTCAGGCTCTGTGTCCGGGAATAACCCCCAAGCAAAAGAGACAGCTCTGCGTAGAGTCTCTGGCCATCACCTACCCACATTCCGATTGATTTCCATTAGACCTTCCGTTGTCCAGCACAATGGTCAGCCTCTACTCGCTCCGGTTCACACTGGAATTAGTTGGATGATCGTTTTTAATCGGGATTGCACAAAGAAGAAACTGCGATGGCATCGGCAAGCTGACTGAGCCACAGACTGCAGCCGCAGCCCGCATGACGTTTCATTACAGCTGTTCTACAGCACACACACACACACACACACACATACACATAAATAAATGTCCATGTACACTCGCCCTCGGTATGTAATGCATGTGTATGTGTAAGCATCAACAGAGACTCTGTATTTATGTGCATATGTAGTAGTTAGATTGTATGCGCTAGCGGCAATTGCTTTCATCATGAACAGTAAATATATGTATGTATGCAAATATGTACAGACATATTTTTGTATTCTATTTAAATAACATGTTCCGCTTTGATTTTATTTAGTTTCTTGCACTGCTTTTAATTTTTGTCTTCTATACTAATAACAATCACTATTATTATTTATACACACACACAAAGTAATTTTGCTTAATTATTTGTACAGTGCTTCACTTGAACAATCGTTTAACTTAAGACTTTTTAGGGCATTAAATACTAGAACATAAATATATGTCATTCGTTTATGATGCAATCGCGAGTTGATAGCTGCCAAAAAACATGCACAACTTCAGAGAAACATTCATATTGACATATTTCGGACTCTGAACCACTTTAAAATTTAACTAGGAAAACGAAAAGTTTCGAAATTCTAAAAGAAATGCATACGCCGCAGCGTTTAACTAACTTATAAAACCAAATACTTGGGGTCAAGTTCAAGATTACGTGCCGCTCCATCGCCGCCTGCATTGGCAGTGGCTGACTTATCCCATTCAGAATTTTTCTTATCGTTTACTTATATGACCGCCATATCTGCCAGGCACACAGAGCTGCCGATAAGAAGGTTATGCCCCGATGCAAGTATTTGGATTGAGTATTGGGCGCATAGCCCAGGATCACAGGCGACGATACATCTGTTAGCGGCAGCTTGTTTAATGCGACTTCGTTGTTCTCCTCCACCTAACAGAAATTACATTAATATTCATTCGATGGAGTTAAATCCAGTTAATACTACCTGATATTGGCAGCAAGGATCATAGTTCCAGGATACAGTGTACAAGCCGGCACAGAATAGCGACATCGCACAAATGGGAGCTGCAATCACCGGACGGTCGTACCACAACAAGCTAGATATTAAGGAAACAACGCCAGTTGCCACTGCAGTCTTATGGAGGCAATTGCCTACCCATATCCAGCGACCTAAATATATCAAATTATTAATAAATCGAGCAAGTGTAAGGTAAAACAAGCTTCTATTTACCCGTCTCATCGCCTAATCTCGGCGGCTCGATGATTATAAAATCTACTTTGGCCTCAAGAGCCTTTTCCAGCTCTGCTTCAAATCGCTCGTGAGCATTTGAACTGTCGTAAACTTCCCGAATGACATGAAATGTTGGCTGCTTGCCTGTACTGTAATAAAAAGTATATATATATTTCAAAAATATATTGTGCATTGGACAAAGTCCATTTATTTGACAGCATAAGAAATTAAATTCAAATTTTTGAAATCTAAACGGAATTCGAATGTTCAATTGGTATTTATTTTGTACGTGAATGCGGTCACACTTATATGCAAATGTGCATACATATGTGTATGCAATACAATTACATACTTATACACAAAACGAAACCGCATCGCAAATTGCATAACTTAGTGTCGATTGAACCATATTTTGAAAGAGGCTCTTTGCTGCTTTTACCTGTTTTTCTATAGGGCTCGCATATTTACCTATCAATGCTTTTGCCAAGCATTTTGCTGCATTTGTTTTGAAGACTATAACTGCGCGTTGTTTTTATGGGCTAAACGATACGATAATATATACCATCGGCAAAATCGAAACACATATGGCGTCTATCGACCGTCCACCGCTAAATATCTAAATAATAATCGAAATTATGTGGCAACGTCAAAATGGATATATGTTCCTAATAATTGTAAATAAATTATTTATGCAATCTATATATAACTGCAATTTTTCCTTATTGACTTTCCCAAACCAAATAAAAAATTGTCCAATTTTTTGCATTGCACTTTTTCGTGACAAATAATTTGACACGTATAAACTAAATTGAAGCTTCTCGTGCGAACGAACTAGTTCATAAGTTCAGTTCCCGAATTGTTCAACTACAATATAAGAAAAACAATTCCATAAAACAGAGAAACAACATGGACAAGCACCGATTGCCGATGCCGGAGATTATAAATGATGATAAGCACCGGCACAAACAGGTGAGTAGCCACAACTGCAGCATGCAGTTTATACTGCATTCGGATTTTTCACGCCCTTTAATATCTACAAATAAAACTTCCTTTGTTTGTCGTAGTTCAATGGGCATTTTGACAGCAACCGATTTCGACCGCCCAAAGTAAAAACGCGCTACATTGCAGCTGAGAATAACAATTTAAATCGCAGCCAGTCGTCCGGATCCTGCAGTGCAAACAACTCTCAAATAGCGCACGCGATTTCGTTTCGTGGGGGATCAGAGTGCTCGGATGCCGGCACATTGCCACAGTCCCCAAGTGTTGCTGCGGCTGCCTCGTCTATGTCCATGTCCACGACGACCTGCAATATGAGCCACTTCGAGCAGTGTTTCGAACGTCTGGCGAAGCTAGGCGAAGGCTCCTTTGGCGAGGTGTTCCAGGTGCGAGATCGTTCCGACAGCCGGCTGTATGCGGTCAAAATATCCAAACAATTGTTCCGCGGCGAACAATATCGAGCTGAGCGACTGGAGGAAGTACGCCGATACGAGGAGTTCTCTGGCCATGAGAATTGCATACGTTTCATACGCGCCTGGGAGCAGTACGATCGGCTATTCATGCAAATGGAGCTGTGCCGTGAGAGCTTGGAACAGTATTTATACCGCTGTCGACACATTCCAGAGGATCGCATCTGGCATATATTACTAGACTTGTTGCGTGGCTTGAAGTCGCTGCACGACCGGAATCTCATACACTTGGACATTAAGCTGGAGAATGTACTGATCGATGATGACGACACATGCAAGCTGGCGGACTTTGGGCTGGTCATCGATGTGGACAAGGCGAACAACCATCAGGCAACCGAGGGGGACTCGCGTTACATGGCGCCCGAAATACTGCAGGGCCATTTCTCCAAAGCTGCAGACATCTTTAGTCTGGGCATCGCAATGCTGGAACTGTCATGCTACATGGACTTGCCATCCAATGGGCCGTTGTGGCATGAGCTGCGCCAGGGCAAGCTGCCCGAAGAGTTCATCAGCAGTGAGTACTGCAATTACAACAATATAAGATAAATATAAATCAATTTCATTGTATGCGCAGAAATCTCAGTGGAGCTGCAGCAGGTGATTAAATCCATGATGTCGCCAGATCCACGACAACGATCAACGACAGAGCAGTTGTTAGCGCATCCTCGCCTTGTGCGAATGCAGAAGCAGGAGAAGTCCATGGTCACATTAAAGCTGCTTGTAAGTGTTCCTTCAAATTACCAATATATATATATATTTCTATAATCTGTCTTTCTTTCTAGTCGAAATGCTTTCGCCGGTCGCGCCGCGCATTTTGGTTAAAAATGTGCAATCTGAAGGCGGCGGCCTATCGTTGTTTATTTTATCTATTAGAAATCTTGCACCTGTACAAGCCCATTACATCTTCGCAGACTCCGATGTATAATGGCAATACGGCTGCCGCTGCGCCCTCTTCGCCATCCACATCAGTGGCCGGTGTGCCGCGCTTGGAGTTTCAGCTAGTGGGATCAACGCCCATTGGTAATCGAGATTGTTATATCTCCGATTTTCTACTAGCCATGGATATGGACTTATCACAGCACGGCACGCCAACGGCCTGTGGACGAGAGAACCTGGTGAATTCGACGCCCATAAATCACAATCATCTGACGGCCAACCGTCAAAGAAAGCAAGTAGCGCATTCTTATAAACCTTTTGACTCTTATATCAAAAATATTCTCTTACACTACAGCTCTTCCGCACGTAAGACTCAGCCAGAGAAGAGCAATTTATTATCTGTGGATGAGAACAGCTCATTTGCCGCGTCCACGTCAAAAGTATTGGAAACGTCATCGTTTCGGGGTAAAAAACTATTTACACTAGATGTTGATGAGGAGTAAGTGGTCCTCAAGATTGCAACGGAATGAATTTATGGTTATAAAGCATATATATACAGTATATCAGTTACAAAAAAATGCAACCCATACATATGTCGAAAAATATATCGTTATATATATTTAGAGTTTAGTTTGTAGTATCACGAATATCCCTAGTTGTTAGACCCAACAATTATATAATGTTAACGCTTCTTTAGAAGAACTTGTTAAAACTAAACTTTGTTTTTATAAAGTAATCCGAATTGTAAAAGATAATACATATAAGCATGTGATATATATACGAAATGCGATTTGTAAAAGCCGCAAAATTATAAAGAAAACTATCATACAAGTTATCAATTTGATTGCAATAAATATTACACTGTAACGAACAAGTATGTTCGTATATTCAATATAGACAATAAATATTAAAAGATGTTTTAAATTTGAAACTTAAATTGAATAACAGCAGATTAACAGAAGTGTAGAATGTTAAGTCGTCAAACAGTTTGCGATAGACTCGCAATTGCGTTAACATTGCGTTTACAGACGCAAAAAGCAACGCAAATAGGAGCCTGAAATTGCGTCTATTAACCAACATGTGCCTTGTGCAAACGTAAACAACGAGGTTTTTGGAAAACTTAAAATAGTATTGCGATGGCCCGCACAAAGAAGAAAGTAGAGATTGTATTCGATCCACAAAAACGCAAGTGAGTAGCAAATAATATATGTAAATCAAACGAAAGTTATTGACTTGCCACATACAAAACAGAAAATTTTTAACTGGTTTCCGAAAGCGAAAAAATGAACGCCGCAGTCGGGCAAAGGCGGAATTGGATCGCAATCTGAAAGAGGAACACAAGCGCATACGACAAGAGGTTAAAGATAGCTTCAAACATCTGAAAAAATCGTTTGAACCATTGCGAGAACTCACTGACGAGGACAAGATCGAAGGCTCACAGCAAACTGAGGCATATGAAGATGACGAAGTGCAGGTGAAAATCGTGGAGCTGACCACAAATGATTTGGCTGCTCAGCGCAATATGCTTGGTGCCAACATTGCTGACGAGAGCGAAGAGGAGGAAGCACCACAGGAGAGCGAGGATGATGCCGAACATCAGACGAATGTCATACCCGGCATGGATTTCGATGTGAATGCCAAACGGAAACGAAAAGCTGCCACAGAACCTGAAGAAGATGCAGGCAGCAAGCCCACCGATACAGACATCAGAAGTAAAAAGGATCTGGATAGACTGATGAAAACGAAAACGCTGAAGAAAATCAAAAAGAGCAAGCTTTTCAAGCAGAAGGAACGCATCGACAAGAAGAACAATCTGCAGAAAACGAAACGTGATCGCAACAACACCATCCGCAGCGTGCCCAAGCATCAGAGGAAGAAGCTGAAGCATGGCAAGGCGACAGCTAACGGACAGACGCGCTACCGCAAGGGTCGCCTAATGAACAAGAAGGAGCTAAGACGCAAGCGAAGCGGAGGCGGCGGCGATTAGCGTTGGCCAAAAGGTTCAACAATATGTAATATAATATATAATAATGTATAGTTATTCTCTTTTGTTTTACGGTTTATTTACTATTACACTAAATTGATCGAAATAAACTGTATAATATAATTTTGCTAATTCGCCGGCGCCGGCCGATTTCTTTGTTCTTTGTTCATATGACTTATTCATACGTAAATGTGTTTGTTTCTGTTTGTTTGTTTGTATCATATAAATCCAACATGTTTTTATTTGTATAATTTGGGTTATATTTTAACACTAGCAATCGGTTATTGCCGCTAATGCTATAAATAAAAGTGGCGCTCAACTGAAATATCCGTTCCGTACGCCATCTAACTTAGACTGATGTTTAATCTACGCTCTCATTTTTTAATATATAATATGTACAGAATTTGTTTCTTGTTAGTTTCTTAAAAATATTGTTTGTGTTTGTTATTTTATTCTTGTATTTATTATAGGGGTTGCATCAATGTGTGTTACGTGTACATATCTTATTTTCTTTTCTCCTTTAAACAATTTCGTTTTGGTTTTAGGTTTAATTATTTGTTTTCTTTTTTATGATTTTTGTGTTCTTTTATATATATATATTTGTTTTCTTTGTTGGGGTTGCAACACTTTTTGAAAATGCTTACAGCCCCTGCGACATTAGGGCTAAATCATGTGTATTCCAAAATTCTCATTTAAAAATAAACACAATAAATAAAATGCCAAACACGTTTACAAATTAAACTTGGTAGAGGTTGCTCTAGCTTATAGCTTACATGTCCTAGTCCTAATATATGCATCAGCAGTTAAAAAATGTTTACAAAACTCGTGTAAAATCCAAGCGAACCCGTTTGCTATTGCCAGATGCCGGGCAGCAGCGGCAACAACAACAACTAATGCAACGCATTCATCAACGTCCAGTTACGATTGCTGCTGCTGCTGCTGTTGCTGATGCTGATGGCCTGTCGATTGGTGTTGGCGGCGCGTGAAGCCGCCGCCAGTCGCCAGATGGCGCTGCAAGGCACGCTGCTGTTGAAATTTGGCGCCACCGCCGCCAAATCGATTATATTTGAATTTGTTGCGCTGCTGAAAATTCTGTCGATAATTCTGATAGAAGCGGGGAAAAGAGCCAGACTTGTTGCCGTTCCAGCGCTTCTGACTCTCAAACTCCTGGAATGGATTGTAGCCGGGTATGCTGTTATTACATTTCACCGACGCCGATTTCACCTTGCGCTGACGTCCACGATCCATTTCATTCTCTTCGTCATCCTCCGCATCGCGCTTCCGCTGCTCACGTGCCTCAGCCAGCAACTAAAGACAAAAGAGATTCAGTTTAATACATTTCAGATGTTTAAACAAACAAATCTGCTTGGCTCTAGGAATGGGTCGTTGGTAATGAAGCTTATGCAGATGAGTTAAGGAGCACAATTTGCATGCGATTGATAAATGTAAGACACTGAACTATCGATTAGAGCAATTGATAATGCAAATTGCGAATGTTTTCTGTTTTATAATTTGAATATTCAAATTCGAAATGAGTATGGTACTGAATGTTCTTAAACCCTATCGATAATTCGATAATTAGTTTAGCAGTTCCATTTATCTAACAGTTAATTTGGCAAAACGGAAACGGGCACGTTGATGTTATGTTGACAAAGGGAATCAAACTAACAGTCAAATCATAAGCTTCATTGATTAGATGGAGGATAAAAGGTGGATAACTACAACAGCAGCTTTACCTATTGGGTTCTAGGATTTCAACGGCGTACTTGAAACAGGTTTTTGGGTGGGGAGTATTATGCGCATTGAAGTATCCACACGCAGCATGGAGACTTCAACACAATCACAGTTCGAGGCAAATTTGAGCGAAATTTGAGATATGCAAGTACTTCTTGCAACAGCGGCTAAGACAATTTATCGGTTGGACCCGTCGAGCTGTTGTTGTTGTTGCTGTTGCAGTTGATTTTACTGTCAATGTTCTTGTTTTTGTTAATATTACTGTTACTGCTGACGCCGACATGCCCATCCGTATCGCCGTAACCAGCTATCCGTTTCGCACAAACCAAATCAAAACTCTATATGAATGTGGGGTAAAATGGTGGAAACAAATGCAAAAATTACAAAACAACAACAACAAAAACACGTCATGCTTTGAGTATTTACAGATAAACAAAACAAAAAACAAACACCACATAAGCTGGACAAGAAAAAACAAAAGCGTCCGAAATCTGTCATAAAAATGCGTCGTTGCCACTGCTCCTCGATGTGCGTATCGATGTTTATAAATAGCTTAGGTATGTGCTCATTGCCTAGTAATTATCGATTGTAGCACTCGATTATCGCAGTGACAACGTCGCATCTCTAAGCAACTAAAGCAAAACTACAAGCTACCAGGTGCAATGCATTTAAAAGGCGGGTGCTCTGGCACTTACCTCCTTGTCCAGCTCCGAGGGTTTGCCATTCCAGCTGAGCACCGAGGTGCCATAGCCACGATGGGACTGCTTTAACAGTTCGTTGACTGTGTTGCCATTGGCCATAGCCTCACTCTGATAGCCATTGCCGACGCGCGGCGTCTGCGACTTGGCATTGCCATTCAGGAGCTTCTGGCGCTTGGCTCCAGGCGTGGCATCTGCTGCAGACGCTTTGCTGGCAAATGGATTATTGAGATTTTTAGCCGTGGCGCTCGGTGTTGGCTCTTCCACGACAACGACTTCATCATCGTCCTCCTCCTGATCAGCATCGTCATCCTCGTCCTCATCTTCGTCATCGTCATCGTCGTTCTCGTCAGTGCGCGTTACTTGCCAAATGCCAGTCTTGGATTTAATTACCGCTGGCGAGGGCGGCGTCTTTGGCGATGGCGGCGCCTTGCCATTTTGTGACTGCCAGCCATTGTTGCTGACCAAGCTGGAGTTGCTCGGCTTCTTTGTGACCTGCTGCTGCTGCTGCTGCTGCTGCTGCTGCTGCTCATCCTCATCGCCACCAGCTGCTGTGGCTCTGTGTTTATTTTTGTAGTTGTTTAGACTTCTGAATATCTCGTCTATGGCATCAGTCTTTTGTTTGTTGCTGTTAACATTGGCCGACGAGGCATTTGAGGCGGACTTGTTGGACTTGCTGGCGCTGGACTCGTTGCCATTGGTCTTGGCGTGTCCATTGCGCATTAGTGAGGGTGGCTCATCCTCTGATTCACTTGAATCGGCGCCACTGCGTCGCTTGCGCGGATTAGCTGCCTGTTGTTGTGGAGCGAGCAACTGCTGATGCTGATGCTGCTGCTGCTCCTGCTCCTCTTCAGAGGCGGACTCATACGGCACCAGGCTCTTGAGCGGCGTCTTTGGCTTCAACTTGGCAGTTTGTGCAACACTCTCGCCATCCTCAAACATTTTGGGCATGCTAGGCAGCTGAGGCGCCGTGTTGGCTTTCACATCAACATCATCGTCACTGTCCTCCTCCTCATCCTCCTCATCGGATGATATTGGCAGAATATGTTGTTGCTGGTGTTGGCTATGGGTTGTCAGATTGTTGTTGCAGGAACTTTTGTTAGAATTTGCATTTGAATTTGCAGTTGAATTTGCAGTTGAACTTGCAGCAGCTTCGCCCTTATGCAATGCCCCAGCCACTGAATGCTTCGATTGCGCAGACTCTTGAAATTTATTAGCCCCCATCAGGAGACCATTATGCTGCTGCTGCTGCTGCTGTTGTGGCTGCTTCTGTGGCGATGACTTGAACTGTATTGAAGTCTTTGCAGTGCCAAGTGCATGGCCGTTGTTGTTGGCATAGCCATTGGGCAACTGTGGGCCAATGAAGCGCGGAGACACAGCAGAGGCGGACGTTGAGGTGGCCGTGGCTGCCGCCGGGCTATGCTGTCCATTGGTGAGACGCAGTCCGTTCAGCTTAGGCACAGCAGTGCTGCAGTTGCTGCTGATGGCGCTATTGGCCACGTCCAGCTCGTAGAACATGATGTAGGCGTTCGTATTGCATACACTTTGCATGGCAATGGGCCGGACGTAGCTGTCATCAAAGTTATAATAGCTGCCCGACTCCGTCAACCCAATGGCCGTGTAATGGCCACAATGCTGAGAGACGCCCAAGTGGGTGACCATCGACACCAGGCGATAGCTCAAGGGCTGAGCCGCGGCCGTTGGGCTGCGTGCTGCGAATCGGCTGAGGTCAATGCGTGGCTTGATGCTAATCTGTTTGTTCAGCTTGTTGCCCATCATCGAGAAGCGCTTCAATTGGATGCACAGCGTAATTGGAGCACGCTCCAAGCTAAACTGTTTTGTAGCAGAGACCTTGAGAAGAAAAAGCAGAAAGGATGGTATGCTTATAAAATCAATAATAAAAAATCTTTAACACTGTCCACTTACCTTTTTCTTGCAGCCCTCGCACTTGTAGCCCATGTCCTCGAGACGCTCACGTGAGAAGTATCCGTCGAAGGCCTCCTCCAGGGTGTCCGCCTTGCGTATGTCCAGCAATAGATCTTGGAAATGTTGAAACGTAATCGAGACATGGTTGCAACTGAGGCAGCGCACCTCGCTACGCAAATAGCCGCCAAAGATTTGGTTCAACGGCGTCGTCTCCTTCACCAGCTGGTCGAGTTCTTTGTAGTTGCGAAAACGCATCAGATACGCCTTCTCCATGGCCTCGACCAGAAAGCGCAGGAACTCATGGGCATCCTCCTGCCGGCCAACGACCATGTGCTTGCATATCTGCCTTAGCTTAGTGTAGATGAGAAATGGCCGCATTGCTGTCTGATTGGACTGTGTTGCCTGCAGTGTCTTGGCCATTGCACAGATGATGCAGCTGCCGCCGCAGGACTCGCTGATGCTGCAGTCCTCCAAGTGCGACGTCTCCGAGAGGAGCCAGTTGGCCAGCGCTGGTATATGGAAGAGTGCCTGCAGCGTCGAGTTGAGGTAACACGTATTGCCCACATTCAGCATTCCAGCGCCCACTTGCCACTTCCTCTCCGACTGCTTCCATCCGATGCGGATGTTCTCGCGCGGGTACAGCACCCGCTTGGGCTTGGGCAACTCATTGGGATTTGCAGTGGAGCTCTGATTGGACTGCTCCACTGTCTGTTTACGATTGCCATTCACAGTGGCAGCACTGCTGCCGTTCACACCATTAGCATTGTCTGTGAATGAAACAGCAAATTTGCGCCTGGGCATTAGCACATGTCGAAAGAGTCGCACCAGTAGCAGCAGGCAGGGCAGCAAAGCCAATTTATAGAGCAGCCACAGTGCGTAGCTGCTATCCGCAATTAACACAGTCATTATAATACATTGGACGTATCCCAGTTGTGGCACACGAAAAATTAGCTTGAATACTAAAATTAAAACGAATATGACGGACAAAAATACTGCCAGAGGCAGCGAGCGCCACATACACGCACACACACAAATAGATTGATATATCTATAGAGAGTTATGCACATATATAAATGGTCACCTGTGCCTGTGTGTTTGTGTTGTGTTGATAACAGCGAGCGTTTACTTGACGTACTCGTTAGGTTTACAAAAAGAAATGAGAAAAAGAAGAGTGACCACTATACAGCGCGTCGATATGTATGGTCGTCTCGTTTTAGCGCATGCAAATTGCATGTTCTACGGTTACGTTTAGTGTTGCCAACTGAAATTCGGACAGCTCGTTGTGCAAATGGCACAACTTTGGCGCGGTCTGAAAATGCCTGTTGTTGTAGGCGTCTTCACATTGTTGTTGCTTCTGCTTCTGCTTCTGCTGGCAAAACAACATGGCCAGAGCAGAGAAGTCTTTGACCATTTCTCTGCATTGTCTTTCGCCTTTGTTTTACTTCCTGCTTTGCGCAAATGATTCGCAACGCGCGTAAGAGTATGTGTGTGTGTGCATGAATCACACACACTGATAAATACTCGTAAATGAATACACACACACACATGTGCATATGCTCATTCAAAACATTGAGCAAAATGCGACGAAACATTTGCTACGAATCAAGTAAATAAATGAAGGAAAAAAACTTCCCAGTTACCAAACAACTTTAGCGCCAATGAGTGCGAGCGATAGCGCACGAGAGGGTGGTATCTGTGTGAGTGCGAGCGGGCGCGAACCAACGACCGCGTGTAAAAGTGTTTGCCGCGACGGCGGCACGTTTTTTTTCTGCTTCTGCTATGTGATTCAGAAGTAGACAGTAGTAAAAATTTGTAGTGGGCTCACTGCCGCAGTCGCAGCCGCTGCCGCTGCTGACGTCGCTGCCTGTCCAACTTACTCTTTGCGATCGTGTACTTGTTTTGCTTGCTATGTCTATTCTTTGCATTCTGTTTATATACGAACACCGAATATACCAGCCCAGTTTTCACACACACACACACAGACACAGGCATACATATATACATACGTACACAGGCACAGAAGGTGGCACTGAGACGTTGACGACGACGTCGACGTCGACTTCGGAGCTCATAAATGTTGCAGGCAGACCATTATGCTGCCCCGTTCACACGTGATTTTACGCCGAATATGGCAAAATAAACATGACACACACACACACACACACACACACACACACACACACAGAAATACACACAACTTTATGTAATTTTGTGCACACGCACACAAACGAACGGAAAATGAGACAAAACACTTACCATGCCCGTTGGAGCTCAGCGCTTTGCCAGTGCTAGTACCGTTAGTTTTATAACTGCAGTTGCCAACTCCATTGTTATCCGGCTTTATGACGATGTATTTGGATTTCAGTTTGGCCAACACAGATTCATGGTAGTTCTCCACCTCCTCGTATTCGATTTTGGCCAGCAAGACGCGTTTAGCATTCGCCACAATTTGGCTCTGCAAGTTATCCGAGGCAGAAGCATCGCCGGTTCTGGCCTCATCCGCAGAAGCTGCAGCAGCAGCGGCGGAACTCGAACCAGATCCGGATCGGCCACCAGCTGAGGCCGCTGCAACGCAAGCGCCGCCAAGCGATTCCCGCAGTGCGGCGTTCACGACATTTGCTGTTTCGCACACAGCCAACGAGACGGGCATGGCGCTGGCACTGGTGGGCGTTTGTGGTGGAATTTTGAAGGATTTTACGCTGCGCTCCCTCGAAACTCGGATACTGATAGCGTAGGTCAGTGGAGCTGGGCGGGGGGTTGTGTGGTGGGAGTGGGGGCAGGCGATAGCGCGTTAAATTAAATTGCTGACAGCGGGAGAATGGGGGGACTGGCGAAGAGGAAATGAAAGCATTCGATTCGATGTTTTGTTGTTGGTTATGTGGCGTAGGCGGGCGTGTTGCGCGGACTCGGTCCCAGACACGCACCAACACACACACGCACACAGCACACAAGCGCGCTTACGCTTCACAGCTAGCTGTTGTACATTTGCGCAATCTTCGAGATCCTCCGCCCGGCCGACAACTGCACACGTTTTTCTTTTGGATGCCGCTGTCGCTGTCGCTGCCGCTGCCGATGCCAGCGTCCGTTCAGCGACCGCTTGTCGTCCTTCAATAACGCTGAACGTTCGTTGCCCGCGCGACTGCAAGGTACGTCTTTTTGTTCTTTTTCTTATATTTTTTTTCTCGTCTTTAGTTTTCGTTTCACTGCTTTCGGCCAACACACCAACCAGCCAAACCGACGCACGCACACTAACACAATTACACACGCTTTTTTCGCTTTATGATATTGGCTCCGCTATTCTGTTGAAAGCCAGATAGGAAACACGAAAACGATCGTCGAAATTTATTTGCAGACTACACATTACGATATTATCAGTTGCAATTGCATATTTTGCGAGCGAAAAGTTGATTTTAGAAAAATAATGACAATTCCTTCCCTCGTGTTTCTTCCGACTGTCGATTCCCTTTCGCATCTGTGTTCGCTGAACAAGACTGTCCACTTGTCGTAATTAGTTGCCAGCTCCACGTGAAGTTAGCTGCACGCAATTACGCCACTCACATGAAGTTAGCTGCGCGCAGTTTGCCACTCATATTAAGTTGGCAGCTCAGTAACTAACAGTTTGGTATTTTCGGTTGTATTGATCGTGGTCACTCTGCATGACAAGTGCAGCAGATGTAAACGCATAAACATTTGCGCTCTTTACTAGTGAAAACAAAATAAATAAATTAAGTACGTGTAACACAAAAGTCAGTGCACCAAAATGGCTTCATTCTTCAATGTAGGCGCTCTGGGCAATGTTTTCTCAACACCTATCGGACAGCGTATCGGTGAGTAAATGACAAAACAGCGGTCGTGTAAATATGTGGGTGTGTGTGAGTATATAAGTGTGTGTATGTGTGAATGTGAGTGGGTGTAATATATATTTATTAAATCGTATCACTTTTCAAACAGACTATATATTGTGTGTGTGTGTGTTTGTGTTTATTTGCGCATTTGCATTGTAGTTGCAGTGGACCACAGTCAAGGCGGCAGCGCAATGAAAAGCTATCCATTGAAAATTGAATTTTCCCAACTTTCTTTTGGGCGTATTGTCATTTTCCTATTGTCACTCACACATATGCATACAAACCGCTTACCGCAAAGCTAGATTTGTTGTTGCCTTCTGATTACTATGACAAAAAATAAACTCGTTATCATGCTGGTAGACGACAGCCCCCCTTCTCCCCATTGGCAAATTGTCTGATAAGATTGCAGCTACACATACACATACCACATACTTAATATGTGTGTATGTGCATGTGTGTGTGTATGTGACAGGTAGTGATGAAAGGCGGCCTATTCGCAAACGACACATATAAAGATATATGTGCGCAAACATGGAACTATTTGTATGTTCATGGATTATTTGTTAGTCATCGAACACAAGCCAACTAAAATAAACAATAAAAATCAAATATATATAGTCACAATTCGGCACACGCACCTTTACGCCCAGCTCCTTGACCAGCTCAAAGTGCGCTGCACGCAATTAGTCATCGAGACTTACGGCTGCCTTTGCCTCTGACTGCTGCTAGTTACATAAATGTGTTAATTTATTCATTTCTCCTTTCGGCTCATTTTCGTAGTCACTTACTGCTATGTATACATATATGCATTTATGTGTGTGTGTGTGTGTGTGTGTGTCTGTGTGTCTGTGCATTAGCGCTAATTTTCACTGGTTCACTAATTCACTAATTTGTTGCTTCACCTCATCTTTCGCTCCACTTTGCTTTTGCTATTTCTTGTTTTGTTTTGTTGTGAGTTTTGTTTGTTGTTGCTTATTGCGTTTTATTTAGGTGGGAGTGCGTTGCACTCACTCAACAACAAGATTCGAAAGCTCTCTCTCTCTCGCTCTCTCTTGCTTACGCTCTCGTATATAATTTGATCGGTTTACACGGGGAAAAAGTCTCGTTACGTTAACATGATATGCATTTTAATGCGAACTAACTTTTGATCATGAATATGTATATATTAATGTTTATATTATATTATATATTATAGTATTGTTATTGTTTGTATAGCAATAAAAAGATCTTATTGCTTGCAAAATTTATTGCCGCCGCATGACTTTTAATTGTTGATTTTCATCGCGTAAACAAATGCGATGACTCGACAGGAAAATAAACAAAACAGAAAATGTTCTTGATTGCTTAAAAGACACATTAAATATTTAAACAAATTGTTTTAATGCTAACATAGCTGAAAATGAAATAATTTATAATATATATACATTTGCAGAGGCTGCCACAGATGCGAGCTTGGCTTCTGAGAATTGGGCAGCGAATATGGAAATCTGCGACATGATCAACGAATCCTCCGATACGGCACGTGACGCCATGCGTGCTATACGCAAGCGTCTCTCACAGAACGCTGGCAAAAACAATCAGGTGATCATGTATACGCTAACTGTGCTGGAGACGTGTGTGAAGAACTGCGGCAAGGCATTCCATGTTCTGGTTGCCCAGAAGGATTTCATCAATGAGCTGGTCAAACTGATTGGACCCAAAAATGATCCGCCCGCCATAATGCAGGAGAAGGTGCTCAGCCTGATACAGATCTGGGCAGATGCATTCAAGAATCAGCCCGATCTTAATGGTGTCACCCAAATGTACATGGAACTGAAGAACAAGGGCATCGAGTTTCCGCCCACCGATCTGGATGCTATGGCGCCCATATACACGCCGCAACGAGTGAGCACCTGGACTTTTAACTGTGCTTAAGAATAGTTCTAAAGTATTTTTTACTTATTTTCAGAGTGTTCCAGAAGTGCATCCCTTGCCGCATCCGCAGCTAATGGGCGCCCAGCATACCATATCGCCCCAGCATGCGGCAGCTGCTGCGGCGGCTGCTGCTGCTGCTGCGCCAGCCACTGGACCGCTGCATTTAACGCCCGAACAGGGCGCAAAACTGCGCTCCGAACTGGAAATTGTGAGCAACAATATGAGCATATTGGCTGAGATGCTGAGCGTACTGAAGCCGGGCCAGGAGCTGCCCGATGACTATGCCCTGCTGAATGAGCTGACCGCCACCTGCAAGGAGATGCAGTCGCGCATTGTCGACCTTATTGGCCGCGTGCAGGACGACGAGCTAACGGCGGAGTTTCTGCGCATCAACGACGAGCTGAACAACTTGTTTTTGCGCCATCAGCGCTACGAGAAGACTCGAGCGCAGACTGCCGCTGGAGCGGCAGCTGTCACCTCACCCTCTGCTGTGCTAGGCGCTGCGATGGGTGTTCCGGTTGCGGGTGCGACGGCAGCGACAGCCGGCGCAGCAGCAGCTGCTGTGCCAGCAACGGCAGGAGCTGTTAGCAATACGCCACAAAGTGATCAGCTGCTCATCGACTTGATTGAGAGCAGTGAGGATAGTCTGCCGCAAAGCTTCGGACAGCTGCAGCTGGGCGCCGGTGGCGGAGCTGCAACCATACCAGCAGCGGCCGCCACAGGAGCTGCGGATGAGTTTGACATGCTGGCGCAGTCGCGCACCGATGGCAACCAGTGAGCGTTATATTTATATATTTATATGTATAAATTGCTAATTTTATTTCTTTGTTACCCTAGCAAAAGCGATCTGCTGCGCGATATACCCATTGTGGACGCAGCAGCTGGCAGCGTTTCCTCGCCGTACAAGCAACCGAAGCCGGCAGTCGCCGGAGCGACAGCAGCAGCGGCAATACCACCACAAACACAGCGCTCAGCCGGCGATCCGCCGGTGGTAAGTAAAGTGAGTAATGTGAACGCCTTAGGACCGATGTAAATTAATATGTCGCTCTAATCTTTGTTTGTCTAATCCTTAATTTGTTTGATATTTCAATTTGCATTACTCTTTGTTTGTTACTTTTATGTTCTTCAATGCAAATTTCAATTTGATTTGTTTTTGGTTTCGTTGGCGCCCACATAGTCGACGAAAGAGAACGAGATCGACGAGATGGAGGCGTGGCTGGGCAGCTCAGTAAGTAGCAAAGCAGCAAAACAGCAATTTTGAAACAAGTTAAACACACCAGCTTGGTTTTGTTTTACGCACTCATGGCACATACTAGATTTTAAGTTGTTCGATTAAGACACGAATTGCGTTTGCTTTTTGTTCGATTTATTCGAGTGCGATATGGATTGACTAAAGTTTCGTTTGTCCCCCAGCAGAAAGACATTGATGGCATTGAGGAGTTGACAAGTTCCGAGTTTGACAAGTTCCTTGAGGAACGTGCCGCTGCCGCTGAAAATCTTCCAACGATCAATGCATCGAATTCCACGACAGGATCTGCAACCGACAACAGCTTACGAAAGACACCAAAGAAACCAGGCGCTGACGAGGATCTGCTCGCCCTTTGAGTATGCTCGCGGCAACAGCTCCAATTTGTTTACTCTTTCCGAAATGTTACACACGCCTAACATAATTATACATAACATATATATAAATATAGATATATATATTTATATATATATATATATATACATAGCGCATACATATAACAATTTATGTAAAATGTTTTAATTTTTTCCAATTGGCTTTCGTATTTTTTTATAGTCTCTTGACATTGTCTTAACAAGATATTCCAAAAAATAACTGCAACGACAATTGTAACTTATTCCAAAATGCAATTTTATTTTGCTCTAATTCTAAGCTAAACACACACACATACACATTGATTGTAATTGTAATGTATATTATGTTAAAGTATCTATTTGTTGTTTATTTATACATATACACATATACCTTATAAAGTTAATTTATTAAAGAAAACAAACCGACAAAACTAATTTGAAAGCCTTTGCTTTGAGTGAATATTTATTATAATCAGGCATTCAAGTAGTTTAGTAAGTTTATTAGAAAATTCCATTACATTGCATGTAAAAGTCAGCGTAATACTAAAGATGTTTAAAACTATTTGTTGTGGGACTCTTATATGGAATGCTTAAGCTACTTTTTGTTCTGGTATCACTCCTGCATGAGTTCTCTTTGGGACATGACTTGCGTCGCGCCGCCATAGGCATCGTCAGCCTGATCGTCATCGCTTTCATTATTGTCTGCCTCTTCATCAGTGTCTGCATTAGCGACAACATTCTCACGTTGCTCCAGCTTTCTCTCCAGCTCCGCAATGCGCTCTTTCTTACTATTGATAAGCAATAAGGTTCTCTTGAGCAATTTCTTTTCGGCCAGCTTGGAGTTTTTAATGTACTGCTCGTATTCTGCGAGCAGTTCCTTGGTCTGCTCACTAGTCCCTCCAGCAGCAACGGCCTGGTCAGCAGGCGCTGCAGTGTGCGTTGCTGCTCGTTGAGTACTCTCAATGGCTGCATCCAGCATTTGATAGCAATTGGATACCTTGCGCAGAGGTACATCTATATAAAGCGTTTCGAAGCCGGTGCACTTGAAGAGCTTAAAGCACGACTGCTCTTCGTCTAGCGCGTAGTCGAAGTCAGGCAGTCCCATCTGTGTTATTAGAGCCTTTTTACACTCCGCATAGAACTCGTCATAGGGTTGCTCCAGTTCCTCGGCAGCGCTTTTAATTTCATCATGTTTCAAAATCGCTCTATAGCTGTTATTACTCGTTGTGAGCAACAGTTCCAGCTCAGTCACATCCTCCGACCATTTGCTCTGTATATAGATAAAATGCTTCACATCGGATTGGCTGTGGCTTAGCTGGGTGCGCTGTAGAACTTTAACGATGTAGTTCGTCATTTTAAATTTAAGAATGTAAAACAATCAAAAACAGCTGTTCTCGATGACGATAACGATGACAATTTCTATCGAACTGTGTCACACTGACTTAGTTGCCGGGGTATTTTGTACGTTGTCAACACTAAGCCATTTAGTATTAAGATTAAACAATTAATTGGCCATACCAGTCAATTACAGTTGTTCGCTTTTGTTGCTGCGATTGTGAAGTGTTTTTAACTGATACTCGACAATATGCTTAATAACATTATCAACTTCGCCAATTACTGGTGGTTCCGCTATCTCATGGTGAGTAATATATTGTGATATTCGATTTTAGTTTATGTGATGCTACTATGCACACCCACACATACATATGTACATGCGTACGAAAATATATACATATTTGTGTATATTATTTGTTATCAATCTGCACGTTTCTGTTTGACACCAGGTGACTGAGCTCTATGTGGTCGAGAAGTGGGAGCGTGTTACAATACGTAAGTTCAAATCCCACACACAGACAGTGATTCGTCATTCGTCATTCCGTCTAATTATTGACTCTTGCTTCCATTACTTCCACTTTCCACAGACGCCATATTTATGATTCTCTTCTGCGTGTTCTGGTACTTCAACTACTCTGTGCTGCTGTCGTTGACTGGAAATCTTTTCAAATACACGCCAATTGGAAACATTTTGCCTGGAGTGCCACAAGCTGCGGGCATCAAAGTCACATAATGGCTTTTGGCAGCTATTCGCAAATAGCTAATACTCTTTCTGCTTCGATATCAAATTTAGCTATAGAGCGTATATATATAGCATATATACATATGTATTGTCCAAAAATAATAGTTCAAACTCAGTAATTCGGTGTGAACACCGTTATTCCTATCTCGCATAAATTCTGCCTAACTGTAAATGTGACTAAGCTTTATATCGCATAAAGATCCGGCAGCGATGTTTATCGTTTGCACAGTTTTTTTAGGCTAATTTAGATTTAAGCTCTAGCCTTGAACGTTCAAATAAAAGCCGTAAACTTCGATTTCATTGATAATATCACTTCAATACGCAATCTACGATAAAGCTTTTATCGAGCCCGCGGCAATCAATTGACTTTATCTCAGTTTCGTTTTTGTTTGCTTGATTTTCGTTTTATGTACTTTACTTTTGCACTTCAATGCACTAAATGTTACAATTTCATTACAAAAATATATATATATAGCCTATTTGTTATTAAATGTTTATGTGTGTATTAAATAGTAATTGTATTTGTAAGAGTTTATAGAAAAATCGTGTGCAGCCTTTTGTTATTCGAGTGGCCGCACAACTAAAAGTTACGATTAGAATCAAAATGCTAAAAGCATTTCACAGCAGGGATGACGGATGAAGGATGCGGGATGCAGGATGCAGGATGCTGGGGAGGGAGAGCTGGGGTTATTTGTGGGGCTTATATACTTTATACTTAAACGCATACAAAAAACTAAATTCTACACTTCTTTGACCATCGTGCCGCGCATTCCAATCAACTTCATCAAACTTATAATTCTCATTAGCATTAAAACTTAGCAGATACTCTTTTGTTTGTTTGTTTGTTTGTGGGCCGAGTGGCAAGCAGCAGTTGAGCTTGGGGCCGAGACAGGGCACCATGTGCTCTGCCTCATCCCTAAACACGATCTGTGCCACATTCCGCGCCCGCTTAGACAACTACAGCTCCTTACAACTAACTGTACAGACACACACACACGGAGGCTACTCGCTGCATCCCGAATTCAGGTCACAACGGCCAGCGGCATCGCTTGTTAGGACGGTGTCGACGTGCTATCCAGCAGCACCGACGCCAGCTCCTCGTTGGACTCCACGTAGACCAGTGTGGGATCCTCGCCAAACTCCAGCCGTCCGTATCGCGCCACCAACGGCGACTTGCTGCTCACCTGCGGTGCTCGGGGCCATTTGCGCTTGGGCTTCGTGTGCGTCAACATGTGCGACTTCAGATTTGTGGACTGGGCAAAGCACTTGGAGCAGCCATCGATGGGGCAATGATACGGCCGATCTCCAGTGTGAATGCGCACGTGCGTGCGCAAGTTGAAATCGAGCGAAAAGCGCTTGCCGCAGCCCTCGAACGTGCACTCGAATGGCTTCTCTCCGGTGTGCACCAGCTGGTGGCGCTTCAGCTTCGAGCTCTCCACAAAACTTTTGCCGCAGACGTTGCACACATGACCGCGCGGTCCGTGCGTATGCATGTGCTTGCGCATGGCGGAGTGATTCCGGAATTCCTTGTTACAGCCACGATGTGTGCACCGGAACTTGGGCTCCTCATCCTCATCCGTGGGCGGCTGTGCTGCCATAGCAGCTGCACGCGGATGCAGTTGCTGTTGCTGCGCATTAGCACAGCTATTGCTGCCGCTTCCGCTGCTGCTGTTGTTGTTGCCGCTGTTCGCTGGCACCAGAGGCGGAGGTTGTGTGGTCAACTGACGCTTCGTCGCCTTATTGTTCACATTATTGTTGTTTGCTTTCAGTCGCACATTTGTGCTGCTGTTCTGCAGCACGAGCTTGGGCACAGTTTTTGTTGCTACTGCAACGGGCGCTGTGGCTGGCGCTGCTGCAGGAGCTGCTGCGGGCGCCGCCATTAGTTCAACAGGTTGCGGCATATTCTCGATCAATTCAATGCTGCCATAGGCCTCATCCAGTTGATATTGTTCGCTTAGAGACTGGGAGTCCTCCTCGTCCTCCTGCTCCTTCACATCATCCCCGTCGGCCATAAATGCATTCACCACCTCCTCGACGTCGGTCACGGCGGCCGCACTGAACGGATCCGGTAATATGACATACTCGTTGCCAATGCCATCGCTGAGCACATCGTGATGCATCATATGCTCGTCAATGATTAGCTTTGGCATTTCGTTAGTTCTGCTCGTTGTACTGCTGATTACTTGGGGTGCTGCCAGCGCCTGCTGGTCTGCTGCATGCTGCTCATCCAAATCCAATTCCTCCTCATCCTCATCCTCCGAGTTCAGCGACGACCAGAGCGTCACATTGAACTGATCCTGTGTGATTCGTATAGGCACTTTCGTCTGCTTCCAACGCTTCGCAGTGCCGTGGCCGTGTCCGTTGCCATGGCCATTGATGTTGGGGTTATTGTGGCTGCTGATTATGTTGTTGCCATGACGATGCGGTCTTCCAAAGGACTTGAAGTCCTGTACGTGACAGCTATTGGAATCATCTGTTGACTTCATATAGTAGTCATTCTCCAGCTGCTCCTCTTTGATAGTCGCAGCGGATGATTCGATTGTTGTTAACATTTCTGAGGCTATTTCAAAGGCATTCGTATCGCGTTGCATGATTGGCGCTTCATCCTCTTCCTCGCCGGATGATAGTCTCATCTCCCCATCCATTTGTTGGCCATCATCCTCATCATCGCTATCCTGCTCCTGCTGCTGCATTATTATTGGCGGCGGCAGAGCATCTGCTGTGGCCATGCCCATATCGATGCGATCCACCGAACAATACTCATAGACATCGCCAGACACAAAAAACTCGCCAGCATCCACAACAATATTGGCATCTTCATCGTAATCATCAATGATCTCCTCGATCAGGAAACTCTCGTTGTCGCCGGCGCTGCCCATATGCTCCGTGCCATCCAGCTCGGAGCTGTACGGATGCTGGTTCTCCACAATTGCCGTCGTCGAAGGCAGAACGTGTGTGAAATACAACGGCGATGTCGTATTTGTATTGTGATTGTGCACTGCGGAGGAGGAGGAGGCAGACATCGACATCGGCAGGGACAGCGGCAGCGACAGAGGCAGAGGCAGGGGCAGCGGCACTGCGGCTGCGGCCAGTGATAGATTTTTAACAATTGGCGGCGCTCTGGCTTGAAAATTGCCGCCTTGATGATGACTTGTCATCGTTTTGGCGTGTTTGTTTCGTTCACGTACGCCTCAATGTGTGTGTGTATGGCTGCGCGCGTATGTGTCTGTGTTTGTGTGTACAAGTTGTTGTATATGTAGGCGCGCGCGCTGGTGTGTATATGCGTCTGTAGATTGGGGCCCACTGAAAATTGCCAATTAGAGAGCAAATCGTTTTAGAATATCATTAAACATACCCGCTGGCCAATTTCGTTGCAAGTCGCTGTTGTTGTTTGCGTTGTTTGTCTTCTCTACTGCTGTCCTATTGACATCGGTGCGTGGGGCGCTGCGTCGACGGCAGCAGCGGCAGTGGCAGACGTTGTCTGTCAAATTTGTCGCTTTTTGGTCCGCTCGCGTTGGCACACGGCCCGTTTAATGCACAATCTTGTTTATGTATTGCTAAATGTTTATTAGCAATGTAAATATTTTGAATTTTGCCGGTAAATATGGCGGAATTGTATTTTCCAAAATGGCTCAAGCACTTTCTCTTGCGTACAACTTTTGTTGGTGTTAGTGTTTGACAGCGGACCGATGGCAACAAAATGCAACCCTGCGCGCGCTTTATGTATACATATGTGTGTGCAACTAGCGTCCAGCCGGGGGCTGTGAACTGTAATTAAATAATGTTCTGAATTTTTAATAAATGAACTCAACAAAAGAATTTGCTAATTATATGGCATGCGCATCAGCGCCGTGCTTCAATAATGTAGACAGTTATTTATTATTAATTCTAATAGTCGATAACGATAAGTTCTATAACAGGGTTGCCTTTCTAACCGCCTGTTAGACCGGCTATAAAATAAAAACTAAATTTCCATATTTGTATATACATTTGTATAAATTTAATTAGTAATATAATTATACAAAAAGAGATCTATATCCACAATTTCTTCAACAGCAATACCTCGGGCAGATAAGCACGAGACAATTTCTCGTCAATAAAAGTTTCCCGTTGCGCCTTTATTGTCTCAGCGTCACTTTTAAAATCAGTCTTAATAAAATGCAAAGCCTTACGATCAGGAGTTTGAGCGATATTATAATGCCGACATTGTTCAGTTAGCAGTTTGGGTTCTAGCAAAATCAAACGCAACAAGTACGCAGTCGGCACTGTGAGTTGTTTGTTATTGTAGGCATGCGTAAATATTTCCAACAGGCGTCTACCGGAAAGAAATAATAGAAGTCAAATGAGTTGAAATACATACATTATTAACTACTAATTTACCGTCGTATTATCTGCAGCTTTGCACCAGCTACCGCGCAGATGATATGCGGCAGCTTTGGCAGGCCTATAACTACACGATAAATATTTCCTTGATGATAGTTCAGGCAGATGCTGAACGCCAGCTTAAAGATTTCATTCTCTCGCACTTGGGCGGGCAGCATTAGGCCACGCACTAGAGCTTCCGGTGTGCCCAAGTTGAAAATTTGATACAAAGCCTCAATAAAGTAGCGTCGCTCCGCCTCACGTATGGTTGGTTTCTTGTCGGTCACAGCCTGCGCCTCCTCATCCAACTCATCATAGGAACAGAGCACGACATTTAAGCATTCCTGCAAATGCTGATTGCAAATTTTCGGATCAAATTTATCGATTGGCTCCTCACACAGGCGATAGCGACTGTAAGCCATAAACATGATCATCGGCTCAATAAGACGAATGGTCTGGCGAGCATTATACTGCTGTATGACTATTTCCCGCCGTACACTTCGCAAGCGATCGAATATGAAATCGTAGACAAAATGGTAGGGCTTACGTTCATCCAGAAATATGCTGCAAAATATTTTAATGAATTTACGCATTATGCAAATTACACAGATTCTTACTCTTTAAGTAGATATTCAATTGTCTTCGTTAGGCAATGCTCAGTTCGCATATCCTTGGCTTTGGGCACCTTTGCATCAGCAGCGGAACGTGTAAACTCCTTGACCAAAACGCCGGGTACGTGTTTCTGGCCATCTTTGAACTCAAAGTAGTTGAGCAATTTCTTTTGTATGCGCCTTTAAAGAACAAAGGGTTTTCAGTATTAAGCATTAACTCATAATCTCTGCTTACATTTTAGCCTCTGCGTCGGGACAAAATCGTTCACAGGAGCCGCGCACACATTTAGTATTTTCCATAATTCCTATTCAACAATTTGTTTACTCAATAAGCAAACCAAAACAAAAAAAATAAACAGCTGGCATCGTCAGAGCTGTCGCAGTCTTCAAAATGAATACAAATTGATTTATTACAATAGTTTTTTAGGCTTGTTTAGTTACCACCATGTCATGGATATTTCATATGGTCAAACAAATTTTCAGCCAAAATCGTGTCATTTCCCGTGATTTCTATGAAAATGCAAGCAAGGTAATCAAAAGCAACAGGCAGTTTTACAGTGTGGCAACCCTGCTGCAGTTCGCCTTTATTGTTGGTGCAATGGAGCCAAAGAAGCGCGCACGTTATGTTAGCAAGGCGAAGTATGAGACGACTCTGGATTCCAAGGCACAGCATTATTTAAATGCACTCAAAGTGCGCTGGATGCAGCTGCACGACATACCCGGCCTATTTGCGTATCAGCTCCAGGAATCCAGGCCGGGTCGCAAGCTGCCAGGCAAATGTGGTTTCTATGCAGAGGTACGTGTCAAAATAATATTAAAAGAGTCTTTTCTTAGTTCATTTTGTTGCTATTTTCAGTTAAATGTGGATCGCACCTTTAAGAGACGCGTGCCACAAACCATTGAGAGTCTAAATCCAACATTCCGGCCGAAACAGTTCAATTTCAACAAAGTGGACGCAATGGAGGTGATGATGACCATAGATGAGGACCGAGACAACGCCGAGGTGCAGATGATTATCAACAAGAGTCCCATTACAAAGTATCACACGCTCATCTGTCCCGAAGTGAAAAAGGAACTAGTTCAGCGAGTCACCTGCTCGGGGCTCAACTTTTGCATTACATTTATGCGGAATATCACTGATCCACACATACGCCTGGGATACAATAGCCCAGGTGCTTTGGCCTCAGTGAACCACCTGCATTTCCATTTGCTGCACATACCACGCCAGCTGTACATAGACAATGTGGAGCTGCAGCCACTGGCCGGGGACTACGTTTATCGCCTGAAAACCAATGAGCCCACGGAGGCAATTTGCTTTGTGATCGGCTCAAGGGAAAGTGACGATGATTTGAGGGAGAAGGTTCATCAGATTCATAAAGTAACCGAATGGCTGTGCAGCAACCAATTGCCACACAATCTATTCATGACACACGATCGGCAGACGAATGACCTCCGTGTGTTCCTCTTCGTTCGCTCGAAATACTGCGTCAACAAGGACGCTTGCGTCTTCAATGTGGGCTTTTGCGAGTTGGTGGGATTCCTGCCACTGGGAGGTAAGTGGATGAAACTATGTGGAACAGTTAATCAATGTGTTATGCAATTGCAGATGAGGAGAAGCTGCAGAATCTGACAGAGCAAGTGGTGGTCGAAAGGATCAAGGACCTGACCGGCGACGCCTTCGAATCCGCTTATAGGCAGACCAAACGCATCATCGAGGGCAGCGACAGCCCTCTCTGGCCCCTCCTGGTATAAACATATTTCAAGTCTATATAAGTAATACAAGTTTCATTTTAAGCCTTTAATCATGTAAGACAGCTAACTTGCTGCTGTTGTGAAACCTTTGCCCATGGCCGCCTTGCCCACCACTTTGTTATTGGGCTCAATGCAATAGTTGACGTCGTCCGGCATGTTCTGCCGCCTCACATGATCCAGCAGTGCCGGCAAGCGATCCACTGCAATGCTGGCGCGTATCACATCGAAGAATCCCATATAATGATGCAAATTGTGGCTATTTGGTCAAATAAAAATATGTCAGAACAGAAAACCAAAGCAATCCGTAATCTCATTCTTACATCATCAGCAGGATGGGGCCGAGCAGCTCGTGCGTCTTGTACAGATGATGCACGTAGGCGCGCGTGTGCTTCTGGCAGGCCAAGCACTTGCATCCTTGGAGCAGTGGCTGGAACTCCTCCTTGATCGCCTCATCCGTAACATCGAGAAATGCAGCGTGTTCCTCCTTATCAATGCTGTAGCTAAAGGTCAGCGCCTTGTAGTTAGCGGCTGCACAGTAAGCGTAGGAGGTATCGAATATATCGACGCCCAGGCGTATCAGCTCCAGCATTACCACAGGTGTAAAGGCACCTGGCATCAGGCGCGGCAGCTCCTCCTCAAGCTGTTGCACACAATGCTCAACAATGGGCAGCAATTGTGAGGGGCTCAGGCTCGTGGCAGCTAATCCATTCGTGTGGAATCCCTCAAATATGTAGCCTCCGTAGCTTCCCTTTGGCTGTTCGCGTGCATGCTTGATGGACTGCGTGCGGGCAAATGTATTGTAGCCGCCCACAATGGGCGCCAGCAGCGTCGAGTCCTTCAATCTCTCCAGCTCCCTGTGCTGCTTGTAGCAGTGCTCCATGAAGCGTTCGGTTCGATCTACCGATTTTTGTACTCGTTTCTTGGTGCTCTCTGGATTGGTGTCGGCATCGCACAATCCTTGGTACACATCCGGCGCAAAGCTGGATACCAGTTGCATATAACGCTCCGCGGTCAAAGATTCCTTGCCCCGTCGTGTGAAAAGCGGCACCACGTCCCGGTCATTGCCACCCGCTGGAGTTACTTCGCACGGATCACGCAGGAGCAACAGCGTATTGTAGTCTGGATAGCCCACATAGTCGCCCAGGCTGCGGTTCCACTGTGCTAACGACTCGGCCATTTGGTCCATGGTGCACAGTGTCAGCTGCAGCACTTGTTGCTCCTGGCTGACGAAGCCAAACGCATCGGCACTTAAATAGGGAATGCTGCCGCCCTTTGTTGTTTGCAACAGTAGCGGCGTCTGTAGCTCCTTGCTCTCCTTAATCCGCAGCTGACCAAGGCGGCCGGAGTTTTTACTAATACTTTTTATAATAAACTTCATACTGCTGTTTTTTCGCTTCTTGTAGTTTGCGCACGTTGTGCGCCTATAAATGATAAGAAACACAATCGATAGATATCGATAGTATATCAGCTGTTTGTAAATTCAAAAACAATCTAATAAAATGTAATCAAAATTAATAATGCATACTGAATATATTAAGCAATTATTTAGTTAAACTCTAATTACATTTACTTTGTTAAAAGTACTTAAACAACCAAATTCAATCGCGCCCCTGTTCTATTTGTTTTCAACTGACGTTGAACAGTAACTGCTATTCTTCACAGCACTTACAGAGTGGCTCGTCAAAGTTTCTGTTATTGTGGCGCATTATGTTAAACTACATTTCTGTTTTGCCATCCGTTCTTTGCAATCACAACGACAACAACAATATATATGTTATTCAAACAGTAAACTAACTGGGGGCACGTAACGCCGATGTTTTTGTTGTATGCGCAGCGCACTTGAGTATTGTTGTCATTGTTTTTGTTGCCGCACCGTTCTAGTTATGCATTCGCTCGCTCGCACTTGTTGGTGCGACTTTTCCCCAATTGTGTTTGTTTGTTCCGTTCGCATTCGTTCATTGATTTCCTAATTAAGTTTATAATTAAAATTAATTGAAAAATTACCCACATACATATGTGAACTGTGTTGTAACATCGAAAAATGAAATAAAGTGTCTGTGTGTGCCTATTAAAGTGGAATGAAAGCACGTTAAAATTTAAATACGAAATTGTGCCAAAAAAGAAAAAAAATCATGACCAGCAGCAGCAGCAGCAGCCAAAAAGGTAATTATAATAAGCCAAAGTGTACGTTTATTTTCTTTTTTTCTTCTTGCCTAATTGATGACTTCCCTGCCGCGCTCTATTTATAATTAAAACCGTCTGCAATAGCAATTATATTTATTGAACAAAAGGCGAATGCGGCTGTATACAAAATGTATCTATAATATATTATATGTATGCATATAAATATATATATATATATGTATGTATTTATATATTTTTATTTATATGGATGTATATGCATAAAACAACTATAAAAATTCTTTGCACAAAATTTTAAATGGCCATAAATTTTTGCTAAAAGTCACGCTGCGGCTTAAGTCAGTGGGAGAGAGTGGGAGAGAGGGAGAGCGGGAGAGGTGGCGAGAGGAGGGATGTGTGTGGGTGCTTATCCTATTTAGTGACTCTGTCAGGGTTGTCAACGTGCGCAAATTGCAGCCATGCTTTACGCTGTTGTTGTTCTGGCCTTGGGTGTCTCTTTACCTGTTACCTGCTCCCTGCGCTCGCTTGCAAACCATTTATTTTTAATGTGTAGAAACTAGCCTGCAGCGTTTAACGAAAATGTCGTAAATGAAAAATGCTTAAAACTGGAAAAACTAATAAAAAGATATTTTTGTTTTTTGCTTTTATTTTTCGACTTTCCAGGTGGTCCCGCTAAATGTTTCAGTGTGTGGCAACTCTAGGCAAATGAACTGTTTTACCTGCACACATACAAGCGCACGTAGTCAACACAACGGATAATTTAGTGGAATTTTCGAAAATAGCGAAGGAAAGGCAACCATAATCCTCAAGAGCAGCAGCCACAGAGGCAACGCCGACAACAACAAAAACAACAACAACAACGCAAGCAGGCATAATAATCAAAGATTAAATCAGGTTTATATGGAAGGGTTAAAAAGAGCAAAAGCAGCCTGTCACAGGAAGAAATACACGTTTCCTAGTCGCTGAGGCACGTCTACAACAACTGCAACAACAATAGCAACAACAAAACAGCAACAACTACAACGAACAACTGATTTTGATTACAACTACAAGGAGCGCGCGCTACACACACATATTCAAGCACACACACACACACATCCATACATGACTTGAGCGCACTGAAAGAGCGAGAGAGCGAACATGTCTGTGAGATGGTGAGAGAGAACATGCACAGATTAACTAGCGCGCTCAGTTTTCCGCTCAGTTCTCATTCGAGTGCGGTACGGTTACGTCGCATTGCTCCCACAAGGCAGCGGTGAAAATACAACAGAAGATTTTCCGTTGTCCGTTTTCCGCTAGGCGACGGCACAACACAACGTATGGGCGGCATTTGTTTTGAAAGTAAAGTAAGAGGAAAACGAAATATAAACCAAAACGTCGCGACCGCACCTCGCTAACTTATGTTTGTGATTGTACGTGAATCTGTGTGTGTGTGTGTACATATATGTTTTGAAACGAATATATCACGAAAAAGGAAACATAATCAAGTGGAAATAGTGCAAAAATATAAAGCAAACAAAAAAGAAAGAGAATTATTATAATAAGATAGCCAAAAGACGGGCCCAGAGACCAGTTTGAAATCGCCGCCTATTTGCAGGGCAATACACGCGCCGCAGCCGCCGTTGGCAGAAACAGTGCATATGCTATATGTTTGTGTGTGAGCGAAAGAGCTGGCGATAGTTTTGAGTGTGGAGCAGGGGCAATGGCAGTGGCAGGCAATTGAACGAACAAACACACACACTCACAGATATTTACACACACACACATGTGCACATGCTAGCCAAGACAGTGCTACAGCAACAACAGCAACAACAACAAGAAGCGACCACATACGGTGAAAAGGCCGCGTCGCCGTCTCAAGGAGCGAAAGGCAGTGAGAGAGGCAGAGACAGAAGCAGAAGCAGAGGCAGAGCCATCAGCAGCAGCAGCAGCGGCAGCGGAGCGAGCTATAAGAATAATAAATTACACTTTGCTTTTGCTATAATAAGAAGAAAAATTTATATACACATACACATACACACACATGTGCAAGTAATGTTTTTCTTGTGAGTGTGTGTGTGGGGGAAAATTGTAATAAAATATGAACGCAAGAAAAACGCTGGAAATGGAAAACTAAAAGTAAATTTCGAAACATCAGCGCAAGCAGCAGCGGCAGTAGCAGCGCAGTGGCCGCGGCAGCGCAGATATGCAGCTGTATGTGTGCGTGTGTGTGTAAATTATTAACAGTTAGGCTGCGCAAATAAAGAGCAAGCGGAAAAGAAAAAGAAATTAAGCAGCAGCAAATAAATAAAAGTGAACAACAACAACAACATTCAATGTGCCATCATTTTCAACAACAACAACAACTACTACTACTATAATTAAGCAAAAGGAGCAGCTTTAAACAAAATATAATAATAAATAAATGCATACATATACACATAGATTGATAAGCGTTATATTATATACACAGTATTAGCAACAACAACCGAGAGAACAACAAAAAAAGAAAAAAAGAAAAAAGAATATTAAAAATGTCCTGCATATCGAGCAATTTCAGCTCATTCTTTCTCAACTCCTTGAACGATCCTTCAGAGTTTTCCAAGTACTTGAGCAATGGCGAGCTGAAATGCACAAATTTCGAGGAATTTCAAGTGTTTGCTCAGTCAACGCAACAGCAGCAGCAGCAGCAGCAGCTACAACAACAACAACAACAACAACCACAATCACAGTATTCATGCACAAATGGCGTCGGCGTCGGCAGCACAGAGCTCGGCTTCGAGGCGGCAGCGACGCTGCATTTGCAGTCAGCGGCGCAGCGTGAAGCTGCGGAAACGCCGGCAGCGTTAAGCACACCGTTGCCCAACAACCGCTGGCCGACGGCGGTGGCAACGCCAAACGGACACGTGCCCGCCTCTGCCGCCGCCGCCGCCGCTGCTGCCAACGCTCAGCATTTCGATGGTTCCTTTGAGTTTATCAAATATCTGCGCCACTCCACGGACTTTACGCCCAGCAGCGGTAGCAGCAGCGCCACAGGCAGCAATAGCGGCGTCGGCGTCGGCGTTAGCGTCAACAGCGACGCCGTCGACGGTGCAGCATTGGCAGCGCCGGCGGAGAAAAGCAGCAAATTGATTGGAACGGGCAGAATTACAACACCGCCGCCAGGTGGCGCCACTGCCGCTGGTGCTGGGGGCTGCAGTGTGGGCCTCTTGGATCTGGACTCGGCGAACACATCGCAGAAATCGCGTTCGGCCTCACGCAAAGTCGCCGCGCTGCTGTCTTCCGTTTCGCGCTCCTCCAACAGCCTGGACGCCAGCAGCTCCGCGCTGGACGCCGTCTTCGATCACGACTCGAAGCAGACGATCTTCGAGCTGCAGCACTTGACGAGCACCTCGAACGGCTCGAATGGCTCCAATTCGAATGAGTCGTCCTCGCTGGAGCTGCTCGCCTTTCCCAGCTCCCATCTGAATGCCTCCAACTCGAATACCTCCTCGGAGGAGCATTGCGGCAGTGCAGCAGAGTTCGGTGGACTGCTGGGTGGATCAGGATGCTCGGCGGCTGCAGGAGCGGGTGGTGCGCCCAAGCTGTTGGGCAGCTTTGTGATCAAGGAGAACTTCGATGTGCATCCCTCGCACAAGGTGGAGGAGGGCATCTTCCAGCACATGAACAAGCTGCCGTCAAAGAAGAAGGATACACTCAAGCAGCTGGGCGTACGATTCACGGGCCAAATGACATTGACGGATAAATCGATTGTGGTCGAAAATTTCATTAAATTTTGCGAGGTGAGTTTGTGAATAACAGGGTATTGATATGATATATAAGCTATATATAATACTCTGTAAATACAAAAGAGAAACAACAGCTGTTCCTTTAATATAACTCTATAGATAGGGGCAATACAGATAGCTTAATTAAACATATCCAACAATATGAATATCTTTTTATTTCAATTTCAATTAGTGTTCAACATTCGCTCTATCATTATAATACATATGCCACATACATATATGCATGAATAGAATTTGATTTTCGCCAACACATACAGAAATTACATACACATATATGACACTTATATAAATACATGTATATATGTATATATATTCGTACGTATATATTTATATATATATATATTCATAACGCGGATACACCGTTCATATCCTTTACACAAGCGCATTTCTCACTCTATTATATGCCGCCCACATACATACATATATCAAACCCATACTCACACTCACACTCCCCTCTCACACACACACACATGCTCACCCAACGAATGTCATTATAAATTGTAATAACAGCAGCAGAGACGCCAGCGCCGACTAAGCGGGGCCAACCACAAATTCAGCATACAAATACAACTGTAATCATGTGTGGCACCAATGTGTGCCTGTGTATTCTAAACACCTACATACAGCCAAACATAAGCATGTACATTTGTATGTAAACACACACACACACGCACACATACAGACAACTCACTCCCCCCACCCAACACATTTGGCGCCTTTTCAACACTATGCTAGGCAACCCTCCCAGCTCTCACACACTGACACATGCTCATTACGCTCAGCTTTATCGGAACGCACACACACACACACACACACACACACACACACACACACACACACACATACACAATCAACTAGATTTGGTCGAAGCAGCGCCCGCACAACCCACACACTCAAACTATATACAAAACGGCATTGATGGCATAATACAGGAACAGCAACAACAAGAACAAGAGCAAGTACAACAACAACAACATCAAGCAGTAGCTAGAGCCTAACCTTATTTCAACATGGCTGCTTTCTCGGCCCTTCGGCCGCTATTACAACATTTTAGTTTTAAGATGCCTAGCTTTGATGTTGTCGTTCTGCTCTCCCTTCCAGTTTAACTCAAAATTGTTGCGCTCTCTCTCTCTTACGCTCACTCCTTTGCTAGTAAGAACTTTACTTGCAGAGGGAGCAGCGTCAGCGGCTGCGGCAGTGGCAGCGCTTGCTGCCTGCTCAAACTACAAAGTTTTGTATATGTATGTGTGTGTATAGTTATGTGTGGGTAAGTGGGTCTGGCAACCCCCAAAAAGCTCAAGCGGGCGCTATTGAGTAATTGTATATGCGCCCCTGTCTTTCTCTCTCTCTTACCCACACACACACACGAACATATACTCGCACACATTCTCTCTTGTGCTACATACATACAATCATCAAGTTACTTGGGGCGTTTGTTGGACTGTCCATTGAGCTGCCTTCGTATGTCCTTTCGTGTGCATGTATGTATGTGTACATGTTTGTATGTATGTATATGTATATTTTAGGTGTGTGGTACCCTAGCGGCGTCGTTGAAGGCTACTAAATGCGCATGCAGCAGCAGCGCAGTCACCAATACACATATGCAATAAGTTTGCCAATCTGTGTGTATGTATGTATGTATACACGTACATATGTATGTTTGGGTGTGTAAGGGACAGCAGCTTCTGCTACGGATGAGAGCGGGTCGTATAGGGGGCCGCAGGACGTTGGGCGTTGTGAGGTTGGCGCTTGGCGAGGGCAGGTACAATGTCTCGGGTTCGCACAATTTACGCGCTCACACAGAAACAGCAGCTGAAACACATGTACATTGATTATAATTTTAAATTATATACACATACATACGTACGGACATAAATTACAGTGTGAATACATATTTATAAACGAATAACTGTACTTGCCAAACTTATATGATGACTATATGTATATATATATGTATATATATATATATATATGTATTTAGCTGTATCCACTGTCAACACACACACATACACATACAGATGGATATAAAATATTTAGGTTTATGCGTCGTTTTTGCCGCCTTTGGGGCCGCATTAAATTAGTGTTGTATAACGAGGCAAATACAAGGGGTTACACGGAAGGGCATGGGCATATGCAGATTGTTGCCAAAAATGTAAAATATATGTATTATATGCATATATGAAATATAGTTATAGCATTAGCTGACTTGCGAAATATGAGGTTAGGTTCGGCTACTCCTCTATTGGCGACGTTAATGAATTCTCCCAACCAGTTCGCCCACAAATGGTAAGGCAAACGACTATTTGGGCAATAATTAATGAGCCGTTGCCAACCCTTTTTTCACACGTGCGTCGTTCAAATTGTTGTTAAAAACCTGTTAAACGCAAAAGAGTGAAAGTGTGAAAATTGTTGCCTCCCCTCACACACACACACACACACACACACACGGAGACACGCACACACAAGCACGCTGGGGCGCACACGCAACCCTCAAAAATCAAAAAATCATTGCCGGGCGAAGGCAGCACGAACAACTGTTGTTGCACGCACAAGCAGGAAAACAGAAACAGAAACAGAAAGAAAAACAATTCACACTTGTCTCAATAAAAACAACAACAAGCTGCATCACACCACACACACGCACACACAGCACTCACACACACCACAGACAACAACCGCAAGCCGCCACACATAAACACGCAGCCACACACACACACACACGCGCCCAGAGAGCTGGGCAGGATACGTCACGCACAGACACGCACAAATACAAACACAAACACAGTCTGCGTGCTGTCAATAAGTTGCAAAAAAGAACAGAAAAAAAAACAACAACAGTCAAAACAATAAAAGGAAAAGCAAGAGTACAATGCCGCAACACATTGCCATTGCTGCCTTCATTCTTTCTACTTGCTTCTCTTTTGTTTTTACTTTTTTTTGAAACAGTTAAGCGGCTATGGGAATGTAAACACACAAAACGCTACCCCTCCCGCTCCCTCCCACACGCCCGCAGCAGCCAAAACAATCAAGCGGAGACAGCAGTAGCAGCAGCAGCAACACTTGGCTTGACAGCCAAGCTCGGCTCTCTCTCACCTATATTACTCTCCCATTTTTGTGGTCTTTCTTCCTTTTTCTTTCTCACTTGCACGCATGCTGCTGTTAATGAGTCGTCACCGTCACGCTGCCCTCTTCACGGCCAACACCTCTGAAGGGGCCTGTCATCATTGAAAAGGCGTTGAATTGGTTACTCGTGTTTTGGCTCTCTCTCTTCTTTCTCTCTTGCTGTCATAATTTGACATACACACACACAATCATAAAGTCAAGCTTTAAGTATTTTGGTAAATTTGACTTGTGCTACTCCTCCCTTTCCTCTTCCTGCTGAGGCTGATGCTGCTGCTTCTGCTGCATACTAGTATGCTGTGGCTGGGCGTCGTCACTCCTTTTTGCTCTATTGATTTTTAACATAATCAAAACCCCAAATGTATGCACACATGCATACACATGTACAGTTATAAGTACATGCACACACACACACACATACACCCATAAAGGCATTTTCGACAGCGTTGCCATGTATGCTTAGAAGTCGGCAGGCTGATGCTATGGGTGGGTAACGTTGGCGTCGCGCTGATTATGAGGATGTTGATAAGTTTCAACGTCGACGTCGCTGTCGACGAACGAGCGCACGAACACGCGTCGGCGATGCTTGTTGACTCTCTCAAAGTACACACACACACACATGCATATGCACAGGCACGGGCACGGGCACAGGCACAGGCACACAGACACGAATGCGGACACAGACACAAACGTCCGTCAAGCTGCTGCGCCTATTTTAAACACACACATACACACCCAAGCACATGGGCAGGCGACAACCCTTTTAGCTCCCACAAGTTCCACTCTGTGCCCCCCGCTCTTCTCCCACCAGCATTGTGGAAAATGGCTTCATTGAAAATGTTGTTTGCTTTTCTATTTGGGTTTGCTTTAGCTGCTGGTGTTGCTGCTGCTGCTGCTGCCTCTGTTGCCTTTCTCTTTCCAGTTTTTGCTTTATTTTATATTTTTACACTATAAAATATACATTGTGTGTGTGTCTGTGTGTGTGTGGGTGCGGGTGAGTGTGGGGCGGGGGCTGCATGTGTTTGTGTGGGATTGTGTGCGGCGTGCTTTTAGGCGCAGAGTCCTTTCTATGATTGTGTTTGCATTTTGGGGTCTGCAAGTTTTTGGCTTTTGTAAAATTTTCGTTTCGTTCAACTTTTTGTTGTACACGAATTATAAGTTTTGATTAGTAGTGGGCAAAGTTTTCATTTGCATTAGTATAGGTAGACATACATACATACATATGCAAATAGGGTTGGGCTTATGTATGTGTGTGTGTGTAAGTACATAAGTAATTTCTAATATATAGCAACATTTATATGCAGGAAATGAGTTTCAGCTTTATAATATGTACGAAAATGGGGGTTCAGCTGGAAGGGGATTTCATTTTTGGAATAAAACTTAGAATGCGAATCTTTTATTTATGTAAAATAAGTTTTCGCTGTCGGCTTTAATAAATAACAAGTGTTTGTTTAAGCCATAGGGAAGTTTCTAGACCCTCAAAGATGGAGTTTTAGATGTTGGCTTATATGCAGAGTACTATATCTCTAATAAGAATCGCACTATGATGACAATATATGATGATGTATGATGATAATATTTATATTAAAGATAATATAAATGATGTTAAAAAAGGATATTCATGGAAAGACAAACTTCTTTATTGAAGAAAGTATATTGTTTTATTAAATATAGCATACTTTTTGGCGCAAACCACAATCACTTTTACATTTATCCGTATACATAACATTATCTACATATATTTATTTTCATTTTCCAGGAATACGATATCAAGGATCACCGACCCTGGTTGTCCCTGAACCAGTGTGGCCTCAACAAACCTGAGCAAATCAAATTCGCACGCTATTTGGGCCAAGGATTGCCAACGTTTACGCTCTTCTGCATTTATAGCAATTTTAAGAATCTATTTTGCACCAAACGCACAGAAATGTAAGTCAGCAAACCGCCATAACTCATACAATATATAAATTGATCAAATTCCTATATAGCTATACCAAGGATGGCTACAATCTGCCTTATATACTCGATAAGACCAAGCGCTTCCTGGCCAACACAACAGCTGGTAAGACACTCCGCACCTCTCTCCCTCTCTCTCTCCAAATATATACGAAATTTTTATAGTGCAAATGCAGCAACGAAAAAAATTTAAAAAACAGGCAAAAAAACTATTTAAATACAGATGAGAAAAAAAAACTGAATTAAAAATAACCTCAAAAATAGTTTCAAGCGAAAATGTGCTAAATTTTAAATATATATACACAAAAACCAAAAACCAAATTTCTATTTTCCATTTAATTCTTTTTTAGTTTATGATTTGGTTTCTTTTTCTTCTATTTTTGCATTTCTCTCATTTCACATCTCTCATTTGCTCTATATATATATTCTTTGGTTCCTCACATGCACTTTCTGTTTCGCTCTCTCGCAAAATGAAAACTAAAAACTGAAAAAAAAAATCAAAAAATTTGAAATAAATAATTGGCTGCCTATTTTTGCGCTCTATCGAAATCGAAGAAAAAAAAACTGCAACAAGAAAATAATTTTTTAATTTTTGACTTTCAATTTGTTTGTGTTCTTCTTCTTCTACTTCTTTTTACACGCATACGCTTTTCAATCACTAGGCGAAAACACCAACAACAACAACAACAACAACAGTAACAAGACCAACACAACAACAACAACATCCACACAGTTGAAACAAACACACGAGCAATGCGAATCAGCGCCAGCATCGCCCACAGCAACACCCGCAGCAGCAACAACACCAACAACAACAGCACCCAATTGCAACAACAACAACACTCACGCAACAGGCAACAGCAGCACACACTTACAGACGCAGCAAGCAGCGCAGTCTCAGCCGCAGCAGCCGCAGCACCCGCAGTCGCAGTCACCGTTAACAGCGCCCACTGGCACACCGCTGCCCAGGCCTGGCACGCCCACAACGCCTGCCAGTCAGCAGCAGCAGCATACGCATCTAATGCAACAACACGCAACGCATCATCTGCAGCAACAACAACAACAACAACAACAACAACAACAACAGCAGCAGCAACCACAACAACAACAACCGTCCACGCCCACGCGTGGACCACCCCTGACGCCGCATCATCATCAGCAACAGCATCCACAACATCTGCATCATGGGCCACCGCATCCACATCACTATCAGCATCCACATCCACATGCACATTCACATCCACATCCACAGCAACATCCGCATCCGCACACGCATCCGCATCATTTTGCCTACGCACATCCGCATCATCCGCACTACAACCTGCCACCACATCCGCACTCACATGCACATCCGCACCAACATCCGCAACCGCATCCACATGCACATCCACATCCACAGCATCAACATCCGCACGCTCATATGGCAGCGCCACTCGGCTACGGCCAACAGGTGGCGCCAACGGCGCCCCCAACATCAGCTCAGCCAACGCCACCGCCGCCGCCGCCGCCGCCACACGCGCTGCCGCCCAATATGTGAGACTGGCGTCGGCGTGGCGCCAAATATGGCGGCAATGGCGCCACCTGTTGACAATCATTGGCGGCTCCAGCTACCTACGAATCAAAATAAAAAAGAGGAAATTAATTACGAACTATTATTAGCCTTTAACTCTTCTATTCGCACCATTTGGTTTTACTTCTATATCTATTATTATTATTACTATTATTATTATTATTATTGTCATGTTGTCTCTGTCCCATTTACAAAGTCTTCTGTTTTGCTCTTAGCATACGTATTTCGTTTGTAGTCTAATTTTACACGCTTATTGCCAAATTTTTGAATATGTATTATGTTAAACGACTAAATTGTTGGACGATGAACGCGCCCTGAACTATGCAATGTTATTCCTTGAAAAGAGATTATTACAATTACAAACACACAGAAACACATGTAAACTGTCATTATAGAGAATCAAGCTAATGCGCAACTATTGAAAGTAATAATATATATATAGACATATATATCTATATTAATGAATATATATTTTAGTAAGCCAGAAACAAATGATATATGATATATATATATATGTGCAAAACCCATCCTAATTATATATATATATATAAATATATATATACAACCTCTACATATATATACAAAACATATAAAGCGAAATTTTGTTTGCAACAACAAATATACATATATATACATACATAGCAAAAAAAAAAAGAAAAGAACTTTTGACTTTTTTATTATGCCTGTTCTCGCGTTTGCCTGCATTTGTGCTAGCCAAGCGTCTCATTTCTTTAGCATTGGTCGTCGCGCTCCTTCCCTCTCTCTCTCCCTCTATAAAAATGCAACTCTCTCTTGTAGACCTCAAGAACATGGCGGCCGCCAATGACGGCACGCTCGAGTTTGCCAGCAATAGCAGCACCAGCAGCAACAATAGCACCAGCAACAACAACAACAACAACAGCAGCAGCAGCAGTGCTAACAGCAATAGCAGCAGCAACAGTAACAGCAGCAACACTGTTAACAGCTACGTAACAGCTGCAGCAGCAGCAGCAGCAGCTTCCCAAGCCTTGGACACACGCTATGGCTGCGTGGCGCCGGCATCGATGTCACTGTTACCGCCACCGTCGCTGCCGCCACTGGGACCGCCGCCGCGTTCGCTGGAACAGCTGATCATCTATGAGAATTTCAATGTGCATGAGACGCATCGCATCGAAGATGGCGTCTGCACGCACATCAGCCGCCTGCCGCCCAAGAAGCAGGAGCTATTGAAACAGTTCGGTATACAGAGTAGTAGCCAGCAATGTCTGAGCAATTATGAAAAGTGCATACTCATCGAGAATTTCATCAAGTTCTGCAATGTGAGCAATTGTGTATCGACGACGTGCTCATCCCTAACAGCCAGAGCCTTTGGCGGTTGTGTTCAGCGGAGATTTGTTCTTGAGCCTCGATCCTCAACAATAATTGGCTATATATATATATATATAAAAAATATAAAATATACACATTGGCATTGTTCATTATGACTTTCAGTAGTTTTCAAAATTTCACCTTCATTCCTAGAGCATAGAACAAAACTCTGGCCGATCCTTAAAGTGAACACACATTATTTAACTGATTTCCATTTATTTTTGTTCGATAATCTAGGAATATCAGATATCCGATCATCGACCCTTTTTGGACTTCCACGAGAGCGCTTTATCCAAATGTGAACAACTTAAATTTGTACGATATCTGGGCCAGGGGCTATCCAATCTGACACTAAACAAGATATATGTGGCATTTAAGGAGTTGCTGGGGAACGGACGACCGGACAAGTGAGCAAACCCAAAAAGCTCAACTCCATTAATTAAAATGCTGAAATATTTTCAATTGAACTTCACAGAGCCGGCTCGGATAGCTACAATTTGGATGCACTGCTAAAGAAGAAACGCAAAAATCTTTATAATCGTCTTCATGCGGCTGGTAAACCATGTTCGTTCACTTTACGTTTCGATAACTTTTTAAAATATTAGTTTTTAACAACACTACTATGAACTAGTGCGAACTAGTGGAGCTTAATGCGAATCGTTTTCATATTGTCCTGCGAACTAATTAGCTTAAAAAGTAGTAACTTTTGCAACACTGCTATCAATCGATCAACATATTTCAAGGTCATTTTCTGTTACCTTTTCCCCTCTTTTTACATAGCAACAAGTGTCGATCTAACAACGTTTGATTCAACTTCCCAAGCTTCTCAACCCATTGGAACCGCGACGCAGCATTCTTTGGTTACGCAAGCGCCACGCCCACAACACGCCTTCGCTGCACTGACAGCAGCCACAACGCAGCAGAGCGAACCGCCATACAGTTATGTGCCACGGTAAAAGCAATCCTTAGCAGTTGCACCGACAACAACAGCAGCAGCAGCAGCAGCAACAACAAGAACAAGAACAAGAAATACACCTACACACGCATACATATTACATATACTTCCTGGAACTGGACCAGTAACTGTTGTGTCTTCAAAACGAAAAATAAAAACTAAACAAAAAGAAAAACAAACAAAATTATACGCAAAATGTGGAAAATTGTTAAGCAAAATGATGCTAAGTAATTAAAGTCAAAACTAAGTGCTAAATTATGAAGAAAATATGAGTAATATAGTGAAAAAGTTAGTGTAACAAATTGAAATGAACATAACGGTAATTAGAATGCAATTCCAATTAGTAAGCAACATAGGAAATCCAATAAGAAGCGGTTCATATGGCAACCCTTGCCCTATCATCTATAGAGATATATATTTGTAGCTCGTGCTTCGGTTTCCGAAAAATAATTTTCCTTTCGTTTTCCAAAAGTTAAACAAGCATAATATAAATATATCTATATATATATATATATATATATATATACAGAATAGTGAGTTAAGCTAGACTTGTAAGTGCAACACCAAAATTCAAAAACATAAATCAAAGACCTCCCAAGAAAGTTCCCTAATATGCATATACACATCAACTATAGCATATAGTATGTAAGTTGAGTGAACGAACATTTATAATACATATAAAACACAATAAATACACACACATACACAACACACAAGCACACTGAACGCAACAGTAGAGCAAAACATAGATTAACAAAACAATTATTCCTATATACAATACTTATATACAACAAACAATATAGATACATAATAAAAATAATATAAACGGAAAGGCAAAAATCAAATACCAAGCATAGCAATTGTAAATTCAGAATATACATACATGAATATATATACATATATATATATATATATATAGTATATAAAAACATAAACAAATATATTATATACCAAAACGCCAACGACTCGCTTTGTTTCTCTTTGAAATGTACGGAAACTTTTTATTTCATTGATTCAAAATTGTTTTTACTTTTCTGTATACGATTATTAATTAGCAGAATTTTAGAGATATTCTTTTAATGGGTACAAAAGAAGTAAAATACAATACAAGGCAGTTTATATGGGTGACTTAACTAACACGCACACGCGACGCCTTGCCAAAAATGATTTTCTTTACTTAAATATAGCAATAAGAATATGTTTTGCATATTTTCCAACTGGCGCGCGCAATTTTGAATTGCTCTTAGAGAGAGAGTGTTGGTAAACGCCTACTAATTGGTTTCTTTTTTGTTCATTTTCTGCTCACGCTCCAGCGCCCGCTGCTTGGCCTTCTCATAGATGGGCAACAATTGTCCAGTCTCGCCCAGCATTTTCAACAGCTCCACAATAAAAGGCAAATAGTTGTGCTTGCGTCGCACGTTCTCTACCTGCAAAAGAGACAATTTCCCATTAATATATAATTGGATATGATTTGATATTCGTATATTGCCTTGTATCGTTTTTTCTTCTCGATTTCGTACTGTATGTACGAGCGTAAGCTATTGATTTCAGTCTGACGATCATCTGCAGTGTCCATGGCATTGGCAGCCGGATTGAGCAGCTTGTCGATTTGCTGCTCATAGATGCGCTGTCTGTCGGAGATCAGTGCCATTAGATTGAAATGGATTTCGCCATCACTGTAACGCTGCATGCGCTTTTCAATGATCGGCCGAACCACATCAATCCAATTCTGCTCTGGCTTGATCTCGCCGAGGTCGATGGGTCCCTCGCGCAGACCGTCCAGCTCATACAGACGTCCGGCAATGGGCATATAGCCAACAAAATGATAGACATCCTCGTCCTTGTTTTGGTTCTTCATATCCAACTCAAAGAGCGTCTGCCGTGCAAACGAATTGTGCACCGTACGTATCTGGGAGGCGTTGCTCAGTGTGAGGCCTTTGTTGTAGGGATCGAAGCACTGACAGAACTCCTTGAAATTGGTTAGCGTCTCGCCCAGTTTAATGTCCTCATGATTTAGGTTCAACAGCAAACTAAGTATGGCCTGCGTCGCACAGGCGTTGTTAATCACTTGCTTGGCAAAGAATATGTGATCCCGATCCAGGACAACCTTGCCAGCGGGTTCGTCTTCCTGCACCCATTTGAACAAGAATATCAGACCATGAATCGGCTCCAAGTCTTTGAATGATTCACTGTCCAGACTCCAGATTTCCTCCACCTGTGCGCCATCGCAACCTGCAAAACAAAAACGAACGTTTAATTTACATGAGGACTGTGCATAGAATTATTAGATGCCGGCATTGGCTTCCACGTCCTCTTGTAAAAAAAAAAGCGCGCGCTGTACTTGCAACCTACCAAATTCGCGTATCAGCTCTGTAAATACGCCTGGATCACTTTCTATAAGACACCAATTGCCCGCTCCTTCGCTCATTGTGGGAAGCTTGTTGTCGATTGGTTAATTTGCGAAAATTTCCACTATACAATTTTTTTGTCAACTCACAAGCTACGCGATTAATGTTAGGGATGTTAGTCGTCGGCCGATATATTCAACGATATGATAGTTTCGTGAACTGGTGCATGCTATATCGATTCTTATTTGCCGATAATATCGATACATAACACATGTTGAACTATAAGCAAAAAATTTCCAAACCGCAATTTATTAACTTTTAATTTTCTGTTGTATAATAATAATAAATTTTGTTCTAGAAATAAAATATCATTTAGTATTACAAAAGATTACATGGAATTTAAATAGCTGCTTTGTATATCTGCATACACAGCTGCATAGCGATTGTCAATAATGCGTTTAGTGACGATGTTTAAATTAATTGTACATCTCTAATGTCATGGCGGACACAAAGCAAAGCGGTGGGGAAAAAAAATTATGTGCAAGCAGAATGAAAAATCTCACATAAAAAAATTAAATTTTTCTGCAGCCAGTGAAATGTAAAATAATAATGTGTACGATAACAATAACAGTGAGACAATAATGTATATTTTAGTATATCAATTATTCTGAGTACGGCTAGGTAAAATAACGAAAATATGACGCGAAAATATGATTTCAACTTCGTGCAGGCGCCACCAACAAAATCAGTGTTTGTAGTGTCAGTGGAAAATTGGCAATTGCGTACGTTTATGTAAATGCTGAGTACGGGGGAGTAAAAACAAATTGCAATCATCACCAAAATAATAAATTTTTATTAACTGTGTATTAATAACGGTCGATTTCTCACGTCTCAGAGAGAGAAAAATATTGGGGAAAAAGAGGCGCGAAAAATTCGCAACAAAATGGTTGTCTCGAAAGACAACAAGCGTCGCCGTAAGGAAACGGAGACCCCGCCAACGTCATCGTCGTTGGCGGCAGCGGTGGCCGTTGCTGTGGAGTCATCACCTGAGATTCCCAAAAGGTGAGCCTATGCCTCCCCCTATCTATTTAGTTGATCGTAGATGACTGCATATGTGTGTAAGTTCCATAAAGAGATGACGACGCAGCGGCAGTCACTGTTAAATGTACTAACAGCAATATCGCCCTCCCCCTCACACCACTGCTCGACGTGAAGTGTGGTGCGCTACATTGTGTAAGCAACAGTGTTCTTAGCTTTAAGTTAGAAAAAAGCTAAAACAAGCTAATTTTAAAATACTCCAGATGAGTATTGCTAATTGATTTTTAATATAATATATACAAAAAATAAAATGAACAAAAAAAATCAAAATATTGTATTAAGTTTGTAAATCAGTTTGCTTTAGCTATTTAGAGGAAAAAACAGCGCATCACTGTTGAGCAAGTTTCATGGCGCTGTTGTTGCACAGACCAAGGGCTGATTCGCAGTTGCTTTAGGGTAGAGCAGGTGTCCATGTGTGTGGGCGGGGGTGATTGTGTGCGTGTGTGAGCATGCATATACATGTGTGGCTGTGTACGTGTTAGGAAATTCGATGCGTTTTGTTTTGTTCTTTGATTTTGCGTTTGATTTGTATTCAGTTGCATTTGTTACCAATTAAAATCCACTCACACTTGTCTCTTGCGTATCTATGTTCCACCCACACTCTATTGCAGAACAAAGGTGCAGGCGCAGCGTAAATTTGCACAAGGCCAGAGCGCACCCAACGCTTCAGGCGCCTTCAGTGCGGCCAGCGTTGCAGCAGCAGCAGCATCAGCATCGTCTGGACCCAGCACATCCACTGAAAGCCACCAACCACCGATTGAGATATTGCCAAACAAGTGTCCCAAGGCACACGATTTTGTGACATTTCTCTGTCTGCGCGGCACCTCCGCTTTGCCCGCCCATTTGGACTATTTGAATCAGGGCAAGGCGAAGACAAATGAAGCTCCGCCAGCCAGTGATACCAGCAGCATCAACAAAAAGAAGAACAGCGGCAAAAAGAAACGCGGAAGACCCGCCAAAACAGCAACAGCTAAAGCTAAAGTTGAGCAAGTGCCACAACAACAACAACAGCAACAACAGCAGCAGCAGCCGCAGCAGCAGCCGCAACAGCAGCCGCAGGTGGTGCAGCCGCAACTGGTGACCGCTGATAAAGCAGCTAGTGATAAAAGTGAAACTGTGAAGCCTCTGCCAGCAGCAGCTCCTCCTATGCTCCTGGCGGGTGCAGTGCGCAAGCGTGCCGAGGTGATAGCCGAGGGCAATAGACGAGGCGGCAGACGCGCGGAGATCTTAAAGCGTCGCTCGAATCGCGCCAGCAACAAGGAAAAGGAAGATGAGTCAGAGCAAACTAAAGATAATTCAGCTCAGCAAGAGGAGGAGGATGAGGAAGAGGACGACGATGATGAGTTCTTCTCCGCCCACGATGCGAGCTCACGCAATGGTGGCGCTGATGAGACGCTTTCCAAGTCGGAAACGACGCACTCGAATGCCAAACGCGGACGCAACCAGGCAACAGCATCGGCGGGCAGAAAGTCACGAGCGGCTGTCTCACCGGCGGTTACCGAGAATAGCAGCAGCAAAGATAAGGAAAAAGGTCCGGTGAAACGGGTGCGGCAGCGGGAATCACCAATATTCATACCCTCGCCAGAGTCGTCGGGGCGCATGACACGACAGCGGGCTTTTTTTGAGCCCGTCAAGGTCCCGCCCAAACAGGAGCAGGACACGGAGGAGGAGAAGGAAAAGGAGGTGCAGGAGCAGAAGAAGCCCGCTGCGGCGACAGAGTCAAAGAAGCGGGAGATCAGCAAGGAGAAAATCAACTCGAGCATTTATGCCAAAGATGCGGCCAAGAAGCAATTAGAGAACGGAAGCACAACGTCAACTGCGACAGCTGCCGAACAGCAGAAGGCGCTGAATGTTTTCGACTTCAGCTCCGACGACGAGCAGCCGCTGGCCAAGGCCATCAAGCTGAAGAAGGGCGCCAAGAAGAGTGCAGCAGGAACAGGAGCATCTGCAGCAGCCGCCACAAGCAACGCACGTGGGCGCAAGTCAGCAGGCGGATCGGCAAAAAAGCAGCAGCAGCAACAGCAGCGGGAGGAGGAGAAGGCAGAAGCAACCAGTGCAACGACGCCCAGCAAGGCAGAGGAACAACCCAAAGCGAAGCGTGGCAAGGCGCTCAAAAAGAAAGCCGAAGACGATACTGAACATCAGGATGACGACGGAGATTCAGAGACAGCGCCGCCCTCGCCCAAGAAACCGGCCCAGTCCAATGCCCGTCCCGTGCGCCGTCAAGTGCAGTCGAAGGCAAGCAAAGCCGAGCGGTCAGTGAGTCCCAGTCCGCAGCGCAGTCAGCGGCCGTCGCGAAAGACGAAGGAGGCGGCGGCCATTTATATGGGCATCATTGGCCAGAAGCTGCAGATGGCCGACGACGAGGAGGACGATCTGTCGCTGAGCAGCTTTCCGGACATACCCAATGTCAAGCAAATGGAGAAGATGGAAAAGGAGATGAAGAAGAATGCGGCGGGCAAAGCGGGAGCAGCAGAATCATCAAAAAAGTCAAGTAAATCCGCAGCAGCAACAGCAGAGGCGGAAACTGCAACGCCATCTGCAGTTGCAGCTGCCGAACAAACGTCGCAATCAACTCCAGAAACGACAGCAGCGCCGCCAGCTCCAGCGAGACGAGGACGACCGCCCAAGCAGGCAAAGGGAGCAGCGGGTGGTGCAAGTGGCTCAGCGGCTGCGACAGGCAAACCACAGATTGAGGGCATGCTGGTGAAAAAGGGCGCACTGGCCCTGGCCAAAGCGAAGTCCGAACAGCAACAGCAAAAAAACCAACAGCAGCAACAACAACAGCAACAGAAAGACGACTCCGATGCAGAGGAGGATTTTTTAATCAATGAGGAGCTAAACGAAACCAAGCGCAAGTTGGAAAAGAGTTTTAGCGACTCAGATGACGAGCCACTGGCCATTAAAGTGCCCACAGCAGCAGCAACAGCAGCAGCAACAGCAGCAGCAGTCACAGCGGCAGCAGCAGCAGCAGTAGAAGCAGAGGCAGCAACAACAACAGCAGCAGCAGCAACAACAGCGGCAGCAGCTGAAGTAATTACAACAGCAGCAGCAGCAGCCACTGCAGCAAACTCTGCAACACCAGTCAAAGCCAGCCATAGCAAAGCTGAAGCTGCAGCAGCGGCAACAGCAGCGGAAGCAACAGTTGTAACAGCAACAACAGCAGCAGTCGCAGTTGCAGCATCAACAGCTGCAGCAGCAGCAACTGTTGTTCCTGCAACATCTGCAACGACAACAACAACATCGCCCACTGTTAAACCTTTGACGCCACAGCCCAGTGCCGCCAGTTGTCCACCCAGTCTGCCCGGCACCACGCAGCTAACGATGCTGCCGCTGACCACCAAGCCCATGCCTTACTCCATATCGCCGCCCAGCTATGCATCGGCTGCAGCCACACTGAAGGCCATGGAGAAGAAGTCGCCAGTGCCCACGTCGAAGATACTGAATGTGCCCGCCACGTATGCGCTGCCAGGTGCCGGAGCTGGCCTGAGCACGGCAGCTGTAGGATTTGCGAAGACCTCGTCATATTTGCCGCAAGCATCGCCGCATTATCACACACCGTATGTGCGACCGTCCACATTTGGAGTTGCTGCGGCGGCGGCGGCAGCTGCTGTTGCTGGCAACAAGACGCCCCAGCATCAGCAGCAGCAGCAGCAACAGCAGCTGACGCCAACACTGACCACAGCGAGCAGCGTGACATCCCCGTTGAAATATCAAACGCCGCCCACAACTTATCCGCCACCCATTGAGGCGTATCAGTGTCCCAAGATCAACCCCAACTTTCTGACGCCCAAATATGAGCGCAGCAGCGTGCTGCCACGCGCCAACAACATTGTCAACAACAACAGCAGCATTAGCCTAGGCAGCAGCAGCAGCGTGGCCACGGGCAATGTCCTGAGCAACAGCAGCTTTACGGCGCCCGCAGCAGCGCGCTCCACACTCAACAGCCTCGCGACTCCTGTGGTAGCCGCACCAAAGAGCGTAACAGTTAGTCAAAGTCAAAGTCTGAATCTCAGCCTGACTGTGACGCCATCGCCTGTGGCTTCCACTTCGGCCGCGGCGGCGGCAGCAGCTGCAGCGGCTGCTGCGGTTGCTTCGCAGCAACACCAACATCAACATCAGCAACAGCAACTGCAGCAGCAGCAACAACAGCAGCAGCAGCAGAATCAGCACCAAGCGTCGCCAGCACCAACCCAACTGCAGCTGACAGCAGCAACAGTGGCAGCAGCGTCAGCGGCAGCGCCTGCAGCAACACCTGCAGCGCAGACCAGCAACAGCAATCCGGATCCGCTGAAAGATGAGATCGGCAGCATCCTGGCCCAGGCCACGCTCATGCCCAGCAAGGAGGAGTCGGGCAAAATCTTTGGCATAGCCAGCGTGAGTCTGGCCCAAAGCTCCGGCCCGGACAACACGAAGTGCACGCTGGGCAAATGTGGTTCCATACACAAGCCGGTGCTGGGGCCGGTGGTGCCCACCGAGGGCTACTTTGGCGATCAGCTGACGAGCAAGGAGCGGCGCAAGGCCAAGGTGAACATGACGCATGAGCAGATACAAAAGTGGCTGATCGAGTGCAGCTCGAATCCAGACGAGATTCAGGATGATCTGGACGATGACTATGATGACAGCTTGCGGCCGCAACAGGCGCAAACTCCGCCAGGACCCACCACCCGCGACGACAAGGAGAGCACCAGCTTCAGCAGCTCCTCGAAGAATACGCGCGGCGAGCTGGGCAAAAGCGAGAGCGCCTGGTCAGCCAAGGGCCCATCCCTGAAGGCGACTCCAGTACTAGTCAGCACTGCTGCAACGGCTGCCATAATTGCCAGCAATCGCAAGGACACAGAGACAGAGGCCGAGGCTCTGGACTTTGACAAATGCATGACGCCCGTGAATCTCACCCAGAAATCGCAGCTGGAGACATCGGCAGGCGACAAGAAGCTGAAGAATGCAGCCAGCAATAGCGTTAAGGCGGCAGCAGCGCAGCCTGCCACAGCAGCCGCTGGAGCGGGCAGCAAGCGAAGTGCCACCGCCACGCCTACACCCAGTGCGACGCCCACACCACCGCCGCCGCCGCCCACCAAGCAGAAGGCAGCCAACAAGAAGCAGACGAATGCGGCTGCAGCAGCAGCAGCAGCGGCGGCGGCGGCGGCAGCAGCAGCAGCTGCAAAGCAATCGACGCCACCGCCCAGCCAGAGCAGCACTAAAGCAGGAGCCTCCACGCCAGCAACGCCAACCAAACGAACGCCTGTCTACCAGAGCCAGAGCAAGGCCAAAGCCCAAACCCAGGCAGAGAACAAGCAGCAGCAGTCGGCCAAAGTGGCCGAGAAAACTTCCATCTATGCCTTTGGCAAGGATGAGGATTCGGCTGCAGCAGCAGCTGCAACAGTTGCTGCGGGCAAAACAACAAATCGTCGCCGCAACGCGGACAACGATGCCTCAGCGCCACCGCCGGCGCTCAGCGAACGATCGCCGACGAAGAAGCGTGCGGCTGCAGCAGCGGCAGCCACGGCAGTGCAGTTGACGCTCAGTCCCACTGACAAGCTGGAGAAGCCCAACAAGACAGCAACAGCATCGGCAGCAGCACGAAAGAAACAACAGCAACAACAGCAGCAGCAGCAACAACAACAACAGGCCACAGCAGCGGCGGCAGCAGCAGCAGCCGCAGCGGCTGCCAGCACTGGTGGAGATTCGGATGCGGAGGGTGCTACCTTCTACATACCACTGCTGCAGGGCGCCAGCGGCGGGGGTGAGGGCGGCATACAAGGCGTGGCCGTTAAGCTGGGACGCGAAGGCCCGGATGGACCCAATCAGAAGGTGGTGATGCAGGCAACGCTCGTAACCAAAGCACAAATGGACACCAATTCCACGAAGCCGCTGCCAGACAATGAGCTGGTCAAGACGCTGCTCAACGCGGCCAACACAAGCAGCGATGCAGTGGCGGCCGTAATAGCAGCTACCAACAGCCTGAAAGCGAGCACATCAGCTGCAGCAGCAGCGGCTGCAGCTACCGGCTTGGTACGCGTCAATTCCAATTCTTCGCTCTTCTCCGGCTCGGGCAAGTCGCGCACTGCTGCAGCAGCGGCCGCATCGTCAGCCCTGGCCAAGAAGTACAAGGATGATACGCCGATTAAGATGGCCAACAATACGGCGTTCCCGCGACACGATGACCCCACACAGATGGTGGAGGCGCCTATATTCAAGCCCACCGAGAAGGAGTTCGCCGATCCCATTGAATTCATTGAGCGCATCACACCGATCGCTGCCCGCTTTGGCATCTGCAAGATTATACCGCCGGCCAGCTTCAAGCCCGAGTGTCGCATTTCCGATGAGATGCGCTTCACGGCGTACAATCAGTATGTGCACAAGATGCTGCATCGCTGGGGGCCCAGTGCCAAGGAGCTGAGCGCGATCAAAAAGTATTTGGCCACACAGAGCATTGTGATGAATCATGCGCCCTGGATTGGCGGCATGGAGGTGGATCTGCCGCGTCTTTATCACACTGTGCAGGAGCTCGGCGGCCTGAAAGAGGTCATCGAAAAGAAGAAATGGGCACGTGTGGCCGAAGAGATGTGCATTCCGAAGCTGGCACAGGATCGTGTGACCAAGCTGGACGACATCTACTGCAAGTACTTGTTGCCCTACGACACACTCTCTCCGGCAGAGCGGCAGAAACTCTTCGATGAGGTCGAGGCGGATTGGGCGAAGCGAGAGGCGCGCGCTCGGCGCAATGCGGACCGATTTGTGAATAGCACCGAGAGCGTTTCGAACGAGGAGGACGATGTGTCCACGGACGAGGATGAGGAGTCGGAAGAGGAAATCGACGGAGTTTCCATGGAGTGCATTGTCAAGGGCCGCAGCATGGCGCTCAGTCAATTCTATCGTATAGCGCGAAACACCATGGCTCTGTGGTTCAAGAGCACCGATCCCACGGTCAACGAGGTGGAGGCCGAGTTCTGGCGCCATGTAGCCGTGCGCGACAGTCATGTGTGCGTGCATTCGGGCTCCATTGATAGCTCCGGCTGGGGCTATGGCTTTCCCAGTCCAGGTCCTAAGGGCAAGGGCTCGAATTATGCGCGTCATCCGTGGAATCTCAAGGTTCTAACCAATAATGCGGGTTCTGTGCTGCGCTCGCTAGGACCAGTGATGGGTGTTACGGTGCCCACGCTCCATGTGGGCATGCTCTTCTCCGCCTGCTGCTGGTATCGCGATCCGCATGGCCTGTCTTGGATTGAGTATCTGCATACAGGTGCCTCCAAGTTGTGGTATGGCATACCCGACGACCAGAGCGCCAATTTCCGTTCGGCGTTGACCTCGCTGATACCGACGCACTGTCAGAACAAAACGATCTGGTTACCCTGTGATACGGTGATGGTACCTCCACACATGCTCACCGATCGCGGCGTCTCACTGTGCCGCATCGAGCAGAAGCCGGGCGAATTCATTGTAGTCTTTCCTCGCGCCTACACCTCCAGCCTTGCCACAGGCTATGTAGTCTCTGAGAGCGTTTATTTTGCGACTATGTCCTGGCTGGATCTGGCCAAGGATGATTTTAGGGTAAACCTTGATTTGAAGTTGATGTTAAGCAATCATTTAAATTATGATTCTCCATTGCAGGACATCCACGAGAGCTGTGAGCCGGCAATGTTCTCCCTGGAGCAGTTGCTTTTCGCCTTGGGCTACGATCAGCGGGTCAATTCGGACACACTGCAGCAGATGCTGCCCATGCTGAACGAGGTCTGCGAGAAGGAGTCAGCGGCACGTGAGCAGCTGAGGGTATGTAATCAATAAAAATATTCAGAAACTAAACAAATACTAATCAAAATGGGATCTATTTTTAGGCTGCTGGCGTCACATCCACCGAGAAGGTGCAGGCGGAGAAGGGTCAGAAGGCCAAGAAGCAACAGCAACCGCCACACAAATCAATTGAAAGCGAATGCGATCTATGTCGGGCTAATCTGTATATATCGATGGTACGCACCGAGGAGGGCAACGTCTACTGTTTGCAGCACGCGCTCAAAAATCTCAACAATGGCAACATCCAGGCCAAGCAATGCAAGCTGATCTATGCATACAATGTGGACGATATTCAGCAGCTGATACGGCAGCTTCAGGAGAAGATTCAGCACAAAGCAGCCGTTAAGAAAAAGTAGCAACGTCGGCGTCGCTACTAAATGAGCGCAATTATGATATAACTGATCCAAAACGATTTAAACGAATTTAAGAATCGTTTAAGAATCTTTGTACATAGGACTACATATATGCATAAATGTATTTATAAATCTTGTAGTATATGTTAGATATATAGATTTATACGTATATGAGTGTGTAGGGATTTCAGTGTGGTAACTAACGCTTGCAATTTGACTAGTTTATACAAACATAAATACATATTTGTGTACGTGCATAGATATGTGTTTATATGTATGCATCAGAAATAGGTGTATATAGCAACTAATATGTTTAAGGAACGCGTTTGCAATGATTTTGTTTTCCATTTTCTTTTGTTATTACTTAGTATATATATATATAGATATATCCTGTGTGTTATTGATTGCATATGTATATATATGTATACTGAAAGAATCAACTTAGGAATTAGTTAGCCTACAATTAAGTCAAGAGCGTGCGCTCGCCGTCAGTTAATACAAAGATTTAAGCACACTGCTAACGAGTGGCAATTTCTACTACCTTTTTTACAATATAATATGTACGATTAACAATTACCATAAGCAACATATAGACATCTTATATGAGTGGGGGAGACGTATCCTTAGATAGAAATAGCAATAGCAATAGCAATAGCAGTTGGCCCAGAGCCGTAACCAAACTAATCTACAGCAAGAATAACTTCCTAAACTCCTGGCAAATCTTGCAGCTGATATAGCGTTACATTTCATAGATGTTCCAGTTTCGATGTAATGTACTTTTTAAATATACATGTATGCATTATTTATCATCTACCAGTGCTATATATAGTAAATGGATAAACACACCACACACAACTCTTGATAAAGCAAACAAAATAGTAACGAAAAGTAACTAGACGGCAGACCATATTTCAAGTCAGATCGGGTATGAATGAGAAGTTTAATATAGATGTTCTATGTATTTATATAGTTGTACAAGTGTAATACAATATTTAAATAACAAGTGCAACAATAAATCTTAACTCGAAATATTACAAGTTGCAATGTAAAGTTTTCTTTCCATGATTTAGGTCTATATAGTACATATATGTATTTAATCCCTAATACTAATTAGCGGCAGCAGCTTTATCGAGACTAAATTATCTTACCTCGCGATCACATCCATTCATATATACGCAAGTATGTTGTATTCGAGAGTACAGTGCTTAAACCTACGGCCCAATCCTAAGTACGTTTTATACAGCCTACATAAGGCGGCACTAAGGCCTTCGGTTTCTTGTTCGGCTGCAAACAGTCGGTAGCCACTGCTGGACGTTTTACGGCTCCGGTTGCAACAGTTGGGCTGCTTTCCATGGTCTTGCCCTTGGCCATAAGATCCTCGAGTTGGCGCTTGAGCTCGGATACTTGGGTTGTCAGTTCTGTAATGCTGCCGACCGCCTCCTGCATACGCCTGTCCTGTGCTCTTCGCGCACTTTCCAGAATCCGCACTTTTGCCGTCAACATCTTTTGTGTTTGCAATTGGCGCTGCAGCTGCTTCGTTGAACGGCTACGATTGCAATTGCATTGCGTGGAGGAGTTGCTGCCTTTATCGCTGGCGGGCAGTGAGTTGGCTAAGAGCCTTGCCTGTTGCAGCAACGCATCGTTTTTCTGGTTCATACAAAGTATGTTGTGACACAGGGTTTGCTGCAACAGCGTCTGCTGCTGTGGCGACTGAACCTTCTTCAAAGCGCTGACCTTGACGCCATTGAAGCCAATGTTGCCCAGGGCTCCGCAGACAACAACGCGTGCGCTGCCCGAACTGGCGGATTCGCTCATTTTTAAGGCTGTCTTGAAGTTGATGGCAATCTTCTCATCGAAATGCTCAATTGCCATTGAGGAGATATCGCGCAGTTCCTGCAGCACTTCATGCGGCCGCAGCGGCTTGGCTGTGCTGCCCAAAAGCTTCAATATACTATTAATTTCATCCAGAACGCGCCCAGGTATAAAGCAGCATATGTCCATATCAATGAACTTGGAGTAGGTCATTGTAAGCATTGAAATGCGTGTCTCTATGGAAGTCAAGATCTCCGAATGGCGTGCCAGCAGATGATTGCTGCGAAATAGAAATAAATCAAATTGTACGATCAGTTAAGTATTGCATGACTTACCGACGCTCTGATTCGCGACGTGGCAGCAGTGATTTAATCCTTTTGAAATTCTTGGCATGCTCCTGAACCACTTTATTAAAGCCCGTGTTCAATACTTTTTGGCAAATGTAGTTGAAGCGAGTGCAAACCTGGAACATTACAGAAGTTTATGGAAGCGTTTCGGAGTTAGTTACGGTAGACTTTTTGCATTTTTATTACGTACTTCGCGCTTTCTGGCTACTTCATCGTACGAGAGTAGCTCTAGTATGTCCATTAGGACGATGTCCGGTAGATCTAAAATATTCATTATTCCGTTCTACTTCGATTTCGCTTCAGTTGAAGATTAAAAATAACACTCAAATTATTCTATGCGACAACAGCAAACGACAGTCGAAAACAAACCAAGAAAAAGAAAAAATACAGGCGTTGCCAGACTGTGTGTTGCACGCGCACAAATGCTAAATGATGTGTCACGAATGGCGTAACCGTAACGGCAGTTTCGTCTTTCGTTTTCTTAAAAGTGTATTTATTTCGTTAAATATATTTCGTTGCTTTTTTATTTTTAAATGATACGCAATGCTTACGCCGAACGAAACGATAAACATTAGTCCGTCTACTACATATTGCTCGGAGCTTGAATACTTGATAGGATTACAATCCGAGGAGTGGGCAGGCTCGCAGCCGCGTCGCTCCCAACGTTTACGTGAAAAAAGCATTGCTAGGGATGCCCTCGTATGTGTTGCAGTTGCAGCAGCTGAAGATAGATCTGGTTCCCCTCAACTGTTTGCAGATGTAGATGAAGAATGCAGTCAACTGGCGCAAATTCCACCTAACCACGTAGTCCCACCAAGCGAATCTAACCAAGGAGCGCTAGAAAATACTCTGGAAACAGCGTCACGTAAAAGGCGAGGAAGACCGAAAAAGCAAACTGACTCAGCTCAGACGGTTACAACAACACAGTCTGAACCAATTCCAAAAAAGATAGCTTTGGACAGCTTTCAACAAAACTCACAGCAGCAGATATTGATGTCAATGCCCGCTGAAATGCCTGGTAAATCCAATCGCAAATCCAGGACTAAGCGAGTACGTTCTAAAAGTCAAGCAAAGCCTAAGCAGAACCGACGATTAGAACCAATGTCAAGTGAAAACCAACAACCAGTCCTGACTTCTAGCCCCTGCAAAGAGAGAGATTCGGCAGAGATCTTGCAGCCTGCGACGAGCAAACCGGCCTCAGCACTAATGCCACCCAGGCTGTCCACAGTGATCGCCAAGTCGACTCAATCTTATTCATACCATTGTATGAATTTGACCCAGACTCTCTTACCGGACCGTTATCCAGCACATTTTATACATCAGTTGCCATCAGAGCCCAAATATGGAACTGGAACCATTCTTCCAGGTGGACTACAGCGTGTCAGCTCTGCAGTATCAATTAACGAATCTAATAAAATGTCGGATACGATGTCTACGGAGAGTGAAAATCTGTCCCCATCCCCACCAAATGTTGAATCTTGGGGGTCAACGACACCGTCTTTAAGTGAATCTCTAACCGAGGTGTTTGGCACTAGGAGAATACGAGATGCACTGAATATCGCATTGCCACGCCAGTATCGAGTGCAGGAGTCCCAGCTGCCCGACATTGCTACTATGCTGGGCGTTAAAGTCGAGCGCCTGCGCGACGTCTTGGAGTTAACAGAGCGCTTGACTCTAGACGAACTACAACAATCACGATACGCATCGCCTGACTTGTCTAACGATGAGGAGGAGGTTGAGCTAGTACAAAAGACATTTCCGTATAAGCTTACAACAAAATCTTGTAAAATTGTAGGTTAATTTGTATATTATTTTTTCTTTTATCATGTAGAGCAGCAGTGACACACCCCCAAACGATGACAATTTTAATTCAAATAATCAAATCAAATCATCTAAATCCTGATTTACATCGAGTTGCAAATCTCAAACTGATATCGATTAATTTCGTCAATCGAGCATCGAAGCTGGGCAGCATCACTGCGCGCCAATTTTTGAAACTGAACTGATTCTTTTCTTTGAATTTGCATTTGATTTGGTGTAACCTTAAGCGATCGTTTAAATTGTTGTATTTTGTATAATTTAGTTGGTAATTGGTATATAATGTATATTAATTTTGTTTGTTGCCTAAGACTTTCAGAGTGCACAGAGACAGAGAGAATTGTTTAAACCTTCTTCATCTTATTTTTTTTTGTTTTTGTTATAAATAACCTAAATCTAATTGTTATCTAAACTTCAATATAATTCATAATTGGTTTTGTTTTCTCCTTCAAATATGTATGTATTAATTATGTAATTATATACAAGCGCTCAGACTTGGAGACATTTTCTAGTAGTCGCTGTCGTAGCTAACATCCTGCTGCGCCTGCGTTGAGTCATCGGACCGTTCCGACGTTGGATCAAAGTCAACATCGAGTGCATTGTCATTAGCTGGACAGCAATTGGGATGCGCCATTGAATCGAAGGCATCTCTGATTTGATTGTTGGCGCCCTTGGGATCCAGATCAGTGGCCCAGCTAAAATGCATCAACGCCAAGTCCATGTTGCCCAGCGTCTTGTGTATTTTACCAATTAGATAAAACACAACCGACTCTTTTGGCACAATTTCCTTAAGCTCCTCCAGTTCGCGCAGTGCCTCTTGATATTTGCCCAAGGAGAAATATATCGAGCCGCGATGGAACCGGGCCAAAGGATTTTTTGGGTCTATCGTAGCTGCCGTATTCAGCGTTTGCAGTGCCAAATCCTTTTTCTGCATGAAGAACTGCATCGCTCCAATGTGCACAAGAATGACCGAGTTCTGCGTATTGATCTTCAGCGCCTTCACATAATGCAACTCGGCCAGCTCGTACTTCTCCTGCTTGGAGTAGATGGTGCCTATGCCAAACCACGCATTATAGTGCCGAGGATCGCGTACAACTGCCGCCCGAAAATAGTCCATAGCCTTGTCGAATTCCTCGGTAAGTACCAGCTCGTGGCCCAGGAGCGTGTAGCTGTAAACGAAGTCGGGATCTACTTGCACGGCGCGCTTAAAGAACTTAATGGCCGTCTCGTGCTCCTTGTGCAAGGAGAAGCAGTTGCCCGCCACACACCACGTCACAGGACTTCGCTTATCCTGTCCAATTAGATCCTGGGCCAGTGCCGACAACTCCACCTCCTTTTGCAAGTGCCATAGGGATGTGGAATAGATTTCCATGTACTCCAGGCGACGCGGCTCCGTTTCGTGTATCCGCTTGAAAATGACCACAGCGGCTTCGTAGTCACGCAGCTCGTAGCGACACAAACCAATCAGCGACTGCACCCAACTCGAGTTCAAATGATGCTTTGGTATCGTTGCCTCCAGATGTATAATGGCCGCCTTGCACTGAAATGTTGACAGTAGTTTGTAGCCTTCGGCAAGATCCCGGAGCAGCAGCATCAGGCCATCTGCCGATTGCTTCTTCATGGTCAGCAACTGATGCGCTAATGTTTGGGCATTGTTAAGGCTATTGTTTAGCAGGACTTTGGCGTCGTCGGTGCTGCGATTGTTCGCTCCCGATTGATTGTTGCCGACTGTAGCAGCCGATGTGATTGTTTCCACTTTTTCCTTCTCCTTCCGTGATTGCTTTTCACTCAGCTTCTCGGCGAGATGGTGATGCGCCTTCTCATCAATGAGCTCGTTGCTTAAACAGATTTTTGTCATGCGTGACGATTTGGTTTTACGTGGTGGCGATCGCGGCTGCACGAATTTATTGTTGTTCGTGATGTTGGGCGATTTGTTGTTCTCCTTGACCGAGTATGCCGAATTGCTAAACAGCCGCGAGCTGCGACGCACTGCCGCATTGGGATTGGGTGGACCATTGCCGACCACATTGTTTGGTGTTCGGGGCGTTATATTTCCGGCCTGCGTAAAAACGGCGGGTTTACTCTTCTCCTGACGATTGATGAGACCGCCAACGTGCGCCTTAAATTTTTTCCCAATGATTTTTGGCTCTTGATTCACCTCCACAAGCATTTGGGGTAATGGCGAATACGCAGACATGCTTAAATTGGCTTGCAAAACAGCTGAGCACACATCGGAGGGACTAGTCAGCGGCATAACGCCAAAGCTGGGCGTTAAAGGCGATATTGCAGACAAATATTTGAATTGCTTCCGAAACGGTGTGCCGTTGTTGATATCATACAATTGCTGTTGATGCTGCAGTTGCTGCTGATGCTGTTGTGTGGGAGCATCATGCGTTGCATAACCCATAGGCGTGTCCTCCAGTAGCATCATACTTGAATTGGTGTTCAGCTGCTGATGAATGCCGCCGGCGCCACCACCACAACCACCACGCAGCATGGTAATGGAGCTATTGAGATTGTTATTGTTGTTGTTGTTAATGTTGTTGTTTGGCGTCATCAGATTCTGGAGCGTGGCCAAGCTGCTGCCGTTGTTGTTCTGCTGTTGTTGCTGCTGCTGCTGCTGCTGATTATGGTCCACTGGGGTATTTAGTATATAGTGTGAATTATTGCTTATATTGTTTAGCAACATATTCTCCAGCTGCTGCTGCTGCTCGTTCCCAGAGTTGCCACTGAACAGCACCATCGAATTGGCATTGGCGCTGCTGCCCTGGCAAGTGTTGAACACATCAGTGCTTTGAATTTGGAATATTGCCGCTGTATCCGTATCCTGACCCAGCAGGCACAGATCGGCAAACGCATGCCACATAAACGGGTTCAGTTTCAGTGCTCGCCGCAGTGCACTCACCGCCAGTTTCTGGCGCTCTGTGCGCAAACAAATCTGCGCCATCAATTGATAGGCGAAACAGGCGATATCTCCAAAATCACGTTGCAGCTCATCAAAATGTTTGCTATCCGCAAATCCACTCAAAACCAGTGCACTTTCTGCCTCTGCGTACTTTTTCAGCTCGTAGGCGCATTTGGCCTGTAAGTAGCGACATTGTGGCGAACGTCGCGACTTCTCTTGAAGCAGCCAATAAGCCTGTTCCAATTGATTTGAACGATAGTAGCTGGTGGCCAGCAAAAATATTGTCTCATCGCTTTCCACTGCAAGGACAAGGCACATGAAATCTATATGTTATATATATTTATAGGAAGTGTCGGCTTTACTAACCTTCTGAACAGAGGCGTTCCGCCAGGAAAACTGCGTCTCTATTATCGTAGTGGTTCAGGCAGTGCCATATGGCGGCCTATTCAAAGCAAATTGGAAATAAATACAAAAGAAAAATGTGTTTTCAAGTTTGCTGTAATCGTTTGCTATCGATTTACCTGTACGGGCTCTTGTATCATCATGATTTTTGAATTTAATGTCGAACTGTTTGTAGAAACTCTGTATCCGCTCCGACGCCACGACGCCACGAGCTTTTCTTTTAGCTGGGGCGCCCTAGTTACACTTTTAATCCGGTTTCGGTAACAGTATCTGTTTTCTAGGGGCCTTTTTATGCTTTATATACGTAAACTGGATACATGCAATGGATCATGCTGCAGTTGATCCGCACGATGTGCAATTTCCCAGAAATTTAATGGAAAAATAGTGTCTAGTGTGTGTGTAACTTTAATGCGGGGTGTGCTGCGGTCCCGCTGTTTCTGCTACTGCTGCTGTTCCCTGACCACCACTTCTAATATTGCGCTGGCGAGGCTTCTCTTCTTCTTAAAGCACGAACCTCACCACTCCGTACGTCGTCAGTCAATTTTTCGTAACAATTTTCAAGGCCTTTGGATTAGCTATACCGCAAACACACACACTCACACATTACTAAATAAACTGTTTTATTGTAAATCGAGATATATATATCATATACAGGCCAAATTTAATGCCTTTCTGTTTCCATTAAAAAACTAAAATTTGTCGAATTATTTCCGTGTGATTGGCGATGCCAGCAAATTGATTGCCATTCTCCCTCGCATCGATGTGTGAATGTCGATAACTGCGCTAACGCCAAAAGCTGTTATCGTTATCGCGCAAGGATAATTTTTAAATAAATGTTTGACTATGTAGATGTTTATATATATAAATAATTTTGTTTTTTTTTTTTTTTTTTTAATTTACGTATATATATAAAATTCTGTCTTAGTTACTATACTATTACTATTTGTGCATCTATTGCGAATCACTTGAACTAGAACTTGAGCTGTCTGTGGACATGACCTCAACATCATCCTGTGCCGAAGATTCTTTGTGTGCACGTGTTTCGAGAGCCACAGAGTTGCCAGATGCACCCCTCATGTGCAGCTCACCGAGATTCCAGCTGAATTGATTTTGGTATGCGTTTGGTACTTCGTTTCCACTGCCAGTGCCACTGCCGCCAGTACCGCTCAAATTGCGCTGGGCCTCCGACTGAATGGCGCTATTTTGATGCGTGACAAGCCCGCCATTAATGTTCTGTTCGGATTTGCCCAATAAACCATTTCGCATTTCAATGTCCGTGGGATATGGTCGTCGTAGATCGCCAATACACCAAGTCAGTGGAGCGCTGACTGCATTTGCTGAACTAATGCGGTGTGCGTACTTGATGAGTTCCTCTGATGAGACCGGCCGCTTATTGGCCTGATTAATGCTGGCCAACTTTTGGCGGGCTTGAAATATGGCTGTGGAGAGTATAAGCTCAGCGTCTTTGAGTGATTTTTGTAGTACTTGTATTTCGCGATCCTAATCAGAAATTCAGATTTAATGTCAAGTATATATCAGATGTGCCAATTGGACTTACATGTATTTCGACATTAGCACGCAACTTGTCCATTGCTTCCTCCACCTTAGCCTGCTCCTCTGCCAACTCCAACATTTTTCTAAATTCCTCATCTTTGGAAACCAACAAGTCGAGCAAATCTGCCAATTCAGTACTAGATATTTTTTGATGCGCTTGTTCTATTAGTTCCTTGGATATCATTTCAATGTCATCAATTAGCAGCAGCAATCGCTCTTTAGTACTTAAATGAAACGACATCATTAGCTGTCTCAAATATTATTTTTCTTATTATTTGTTATTTTTTTATTTTTATATGAAAATGCCGGAAAGTATTTGCAAGACCAACTAAGGTATCGATGCCATCAACAGAGTCGGACGATAGTTGATATCGATATATATATATATCTAAATATTGTGCCAAAACTATCCGCTAAATGTAGTACTTAGTCACACACAAAGTGACATAAACATAAACAGCTGTTCGTTGGGCTAAACCTGCCCAAGCAACAGACGCTAAAATCAGAAGAGCGGAAACGAACACATTAGTTTTTCAAAATTTAAGCGATAAATTAGTTATATTTAGATGAACTTTTTAAATATTATGGACGTGCAATAATATTAAAATTGTGAACATGTTACAGTTACTAATAGTTATTTTACTAATTTTTCTATTTATTTACTGGTAAGTGCAGTTGTACCGACGTTACCTCAATTGAAAGCAGCGTTAAATATTGTAAATTGTGTTCTTTGTTATCTAATTAGGATTTTACCCACGGGTATAAGCTGGTATCTGATTAAGCGATTTCGGGTTAAAGTTCGTATCGGTCGCATTTCTCTTCCCTATTTGTCGCTCAAGAATGTCCACATCAGCAAAAGCGGCTTCTCAGTTGTAAGTTGAAGTTGATTGGACCGTGATTAAACGCCCCTATAATTTAAAATTTCTCATACTTTTAGCAAGTGGAGGAGGTTTGCTTGCGCAGCCGTTTCTTCACCACTGAGGTAACCAAATTGGTGTCAATTTATGTGCGCGATATACGCATCAATAAGGATATACACAGCAACCGGCAGGATGACGTCAGCGACGGCTTCTATTACGAGCCGCGCAAACAGAAGACACAGGGCAGGGATGTGCCTGACTTCCGGCAGAGCAAAGTGCCCGCAAGCATTATAACGTTTGCACAGTTTATGGCTGTGCATGTGAATAACATATCAGTGGTGCTCATGAATAATGACTTCGATCCGGGCTGGTTTATACATGCCACAGCCAAGGAGCTGCACCTGGATGGCAGCATTGTGCAAAATGCGAGAGTTCTGCTCGTTAATGCAGCGCTGACTGAGGCGCAGGCTAAAATGCTAAGGCATTGCAATGCCAGGCGACAGTCCTTGGAGAATCTGAATAAAATTCGTCCGTGTTTGGGCGAGGTTAGCTTCGATGTAGCACTTGATGCTTCGCTCTTTGCCCACGGACCACTATCAATGGACGTAAGTGATGACTGGCATTAAATATATAAATATAATACACTAATGGGCTTTCTCTTCCTAGTCTCTCAGCTTGGTCATTAACAATTGCAAGTCCGTGATACATGGCGGTCTCTACGAGTTCCTTACGGAAGCCAAGCAGCGCACCAATCCTGGCCAGAAGTCGAAGACTTTACAGCAGGCATTTACACCCAGCGCAAGCAGTTATGACAACGACAACTACGAGAGGCTGGCGCCTATTATTCCAAAGAACTTCAACTTCAGCGTTAAGGCAGCCACATTTTCCGCCGTGAAAGAAAACTCGCAGAATGATTTTAGTGCTAAATTACAGCTTTTTACCGTAGGCCAAATTGCATTGCTCATTTCTATAAATAATACTGATAATAATCGCATTTATTGTTTAGATTACGGGCAAATTCAACTCAAAGATCGTAGATGAAAAGACGCTGCTGCCCTCGATGTTGGCCAAGTTGGTTTTCCAACATCTGGACATTGATACCAAATACGAGAAACTGCTCTTTGTGGAGCAATTTACTATTGACTCAGTGGTTAGTTAGCTATGCCTTAAATACAGCTCGCTCCATCATATACACTCTTTTGCCTTTGCAGCTGGAGAAGGACATATTCAATCTGTATGTGAAGTTAAAGACATTCCAAATTATTTACAATCATAGCGAGATCTACGACTTTGTAAACAATAATTTTCTGGCTCGTCAGCGTGCAAGCAGCAGTCATCAGCTGCTGCAGTTGGGCCATAAGCAAATATCGCTGCCGGATCATTTATGTTTGGATGCACTCACTCCCTTAACATCACCAGCCAAGCAGCGACGCGATGGTGGCATTCTGGAGTGGATTATGCAGCGCATTGTGGTCAAGGGCTGTGCCGAGCTGTGGAACGTTTCGCTGCTCATGAAACTGGAAGATGAGCACATCGCCATGAGCGTTAGTCACACGCGTTTTCTGCTCGAGCAGATCGAGGAGAAGCGCAGTTCCCTGTATCGCAATAAATTTCTCAATTTGTTGCTGAATCAGCGACAATGGAGCATGGAATTGATGGTGGAAACGCTTTGGTCTAATCTGGGCAACTCCAACAACGACACAAACAATCTGAAGAAGACGCATTCACCGGGCTCTCCATTCTTCCTGGGCGTCAGCCTGGTCAAGTTGTGCTCCTATGCAAATACCACAAAGCTGGACATCTCCATACACACGTTCCGTACAGAGTATAGCATGCAGCTGGCCGAGTTCATTGTGAAGTCGATGTGGTGCGTTAAGCAGTATGGAGGACTTGGCACAAAGCGCGCCAAGCAGTCGCAACGTCAACCTAGCAGCATATCTGGGGAGCAGCACGGCACGGCGCTGCGTGTTTCAGTCAAAGTGAAGGACATCACGGCATATTTTGTCAACCATCATAATGTTTACATGCTGTTGAGCTTCTCCGAGATTAATCTAACACGAGCTCACAATTTCGCTACGCTTAAGCTGGAGGAGTTCCAAATGGCCATCATGCGTTCGATGACTGCGTCGTCGCTGTGTCTCACGGACTTTTCAGACGTCTTTGCCAGCTGCAAGATGATACGACTGGAGCACCAGCCGGCATTCGAGTGCACGCCCGGCAAGCTTTCCATTTATATACCCGGCAATACGGAGGCCATGTGGAGCTCGAATTTGCACATGCATCTGTTAACGCTTGTGCGGGATATGAAAGACCTGAAAGCAGAGCTGGCAATGCCTCCATCCAGTAACGCGGATAATCAGAAGCCGAAGCGTTCCCTGATTATTGAGTTGTCTGCGGAGCGTAGCACTATTTTTGAGTTGAAGCTATCGGAGCGTCATTCAATACAGCTATACGTGGATAACCTCTTCTTTAGCCACAAGGAGCGCAACATTATCTACGCGGAGAAGGTGTTTGTCCGAATCGATGATCAGCATATCTTTACGGTCAAGGAACTGGACATGCAATCGCTGTCGCATCTGGAAACGCTCAGCCATGAACGACTCAACTTTCCAGGCTTTGTGCTGCCCACCAACAAGGTGTGGGTGACGACGATCGGCTCCTTCAAGGCGATTTTCCCGTATGACCATGATTTTTATGATGCCATCAACAATGAGTTAGTCACCCACTACAAGTGGCTCAAGCTGGTGCACAACTACAAGAAGAAGCCGTTTACAGTGAATTCCCCTCTGCCCAGCGATTGGGTGATTAAGATCAAGGAGTTTCTGCTGGAGATCAGTGACGATCCATTCGAGGTGAAGCTGCGTGATAACTATGTGCTCTTGGTCGACGAATATCTGGAGAGTCTGAAGCGAAAGTCTTTGTTTGACATGAAGATAGCCGAATTGTGCTCGGAACGGTTGCTAGTGCCGGCGGGCACCATCGAAAGTCTGTACGCGAATCTGGTCAAGAAGAATTCAGAGATCTACATACAACGCTCGAAGAAGATCCGGGAAAGTGGACCAGTGCGCACTCGCCTGCTCGCTTGGATCATGACCGATGTGGAAATCTTGGCCATGGCAGACACCTCAATACACGGCTATGATAATGTGACGCGAACCATGCGCGAGATCGACTCGGAGAGTCCCTGGCCAGAGGAGGGACTGCAATTTTCCACGCTGTGGTGTCGCGGTGTCAACATCAGCTGCTCCGAATGGAAGTTTATGCTGCGGTAAGTTTGGATATCTATCTAAAATCAACAGCTAATATATATATATTCCTCGCACGCAGAGACTTCCCTCAACCCATGTTCTATGTGAAGAGCATGCGTCTTTATGGCAACCTTTGTGGCGCAGAGCAAATGCCCTCGAAACGCGCCAAGCGCGACGTCTACGTCGAAGTGGGCGAGCCCTTCCAAACGGATGTGGTGCAGCGTAGCATGCCAACGATTAAATTCTATCACGACTTCGACTGCGAACTGGAGAGTTGTAGCTATGCCTTCGGCCCCTGCTGGGAGCCCGTGATGGCCCAATGTAACTTGAGCTTTGAGAAGATTTCAGCGCCGTCCAAGGATCCAAGTCCGCCTCTTCCATTCTGGGATAAGATGCGTTTACTGCTGCACGGTCGCTTAACCCTGATTGCCAAACAGTTCACGGTGCTGCTGCACGCCTCTCTCGATCCGTACAACACGACTGAGGAAATGGAGCTGACGTGGAACAATTGCGGCATAGTCTGGACAAATGCTAAGATTATGTTCAAGGGCGAACTCAATGTATGTTTGTGATAGTCTTTTAGTCAACCCTTTAACATTCATTTCTCTTAGGTGACGGTGCGAACTGCGTCTCGTTACGACGATTGTCGACTGCTGCACTTCCCTAATCTCAAGCTGACTTTCAAGCTGAACTGGGTGTGTTTGGCCAATCCTAATGATCATCATGCTGTCATGCCCTGTGCACCCGACAAGCTGCCAGAATATTCGAGTAACCAGGTGCACGATTCCTTTCGTGCTTTTCGCTCGGTCAATCTCAATATCTGGGCATCGTTCGAGACAAAGCCCAAGGTGGCTGAGGAAGTGGAATTCGATATACCCAGCTTGGTGCTGTACGGCAGCACACTGCGCTGGTTTGAGAGCCTAAAACTTATTCTGTCTGGCGTGACGCGGCCCACACGACGTGGTCCGGTCTTCAACAATGTGCGGCCACGCAAGAAGCAGCTAAGCCGGCACTACAAGAAGGCCAATCTGCAGATGTGCCTGCACAAGTTCCAGGTGCTCTACTGGATGTCCCATGCCCTGCACAAGGGCTTCCAGCTGAACGGACGTCGTGTCTCCTTCAGCTCCGAATATTGTCTGACCCTGAATACCATTGATGACGGCCTAATACATAGGCCTCGAGCAGATTGGTCCACGGTGTACATGAACTGTGAGCTGAATGACGCGGAGATCTGGCTGAAGAGCATAGTTACCGAAAAGATGGACAGCAGCTCTGAGAATTTGGCCAGCGCTGCGGATGCCTTCAAGATTGTGCGTTTCTACTTTCTGAGCGTGGCCAAGGTGTCCTATGGAAGGGAGGCACTGATGCCCATAGCGGCCAGCAACGCGGAGGAGGATGCGAAAACCAAGAGCACAACGCCCACACACAAGCTGGTGGTCTACGATCTGAAGGGGGCGTGGACCAAGAGCAATCGGGATGTGGCTTTCGCTCTATTCGACTCCTTTATGAAGTCGCAAAAGCTGAAGAACAATCTATCCACAGAAGCTGTTAAGAGCTATCGCAAGGAGGCGGCCAACTCTGCCATGCTGAAGCACAAGCGAAGCGATAGCACGATAACTCTGTCCAGCACGAGCAGTGAGGTGTTGCCAAGTAGGTTTCCAAGCAATATCCATTAAAATCTGTTAAAATATATTCCTTCCTTGCAGTTGCCAATGCGAATACAGCCTTGAAAAAGGCACCAGGTCAGATCCATGCCACCGCCATGCTGCAACAACTGATCGCGGAGGCGGATCACAAGTTTAATGTGTACAGCGATGATCACAGTACGCAGTCCAGGGAACTGCAGCTGCAGGGGCTGCAGGCGTGCTCCGTGCAGGATATTATACATGAAAACTGGTCCATCAGTCTAGTCAACTCTCAGGTATTACTTAAAGGCTGTGAGACGTCGGGATATGTGATCATCAGTGCTGCCAAGGCAGAGATATTGCAGCGCGAGCATCGACCCGTGTGGCGGGATCGGTCGCTCATCTCGAAGACGACGTGGAAGGGATTGCTGGAGTGCATGCAGTACTATGCGACAGTCAGTGCCGGCGACAATGACTCGCTCTTGGAGAAGGAGATCATGTGGCTTACCGTCGACAATATACAGGATAAGGATGAGACGGTGATTAGTAATCACCTGCCCGAGGACATCTCGCATCTGGTGGGCAGTGGGCGCAGTGTGGGTGGCGTTGTTTCCGAAACCGTGGGTGCCTTCCTTAGCGACAACTCTGGACAGGCACAGCCGGTACAGCTGCAGCGCATCGTTTCCAAATGTAAATGCGAATTCTTCTACGTGAGCTACGGCGATGCCATTGATCCGAATAACATTATTGAGGTGCCGCCGCCGCCATCCGAGGAAACCTTATCGCCATGGGAGAAGCAGGATGATCCCGTGGACGCCTTTACGCTGATGCATCATGATCTTGACGTGTGTACCAACTCCCTGCAGTACGCCATGATCTTGGACATAGTCAACAATTTGCTGCTCTACGTGGAGCCTCAGCGCAAGCAGGCAGCTGAGAAGTTAACCCGTATGCGGTTCCAGCTGCAGCTGCACTCCACGGAAGATCAGAAACGGCCCATCCAGCAGAAGCAGACAGTCATACGCAGCCTGCTGATGAAGATACGCTCACTGGAGAAGGACATACATCTGATCAGCAAGGAGCGCATTGAGGAGGGCGACACACTCGAGCTGCGCGTTGACTTCGAGCGGGTGCAGCAGCAGATTCGCGAGAGCAAGGAGGAGTTGAACACATACAGCGAAGAGCTGGACATGATGCTGCTCTGCTACAAGGAGACCCAGCTGTCCCAGCTCAGCAAAATCTCCAATGTGCGCTCCGACAAGTCGGTGACAATGGTGCGTGCCAATGAGATCTGCTTCAAGCGTGCCCAGTGGAGACTTACCGAAACGGATGGCCAGATTGGCATTGCGGATTTGGTGCTAAGTGCTTTCCTGTATACTAAAAAATCCAAGAGCGACGATTCCGTCGAGCATCTGCTGGAACTGGGAAACATACGCATGGAGAACCTGCTGCCACGCGAAATATATCGCGATGTTCTGCTGGCCACCGAGATACAGAAAGACATGCCCGTGGATACGCATAAGCGTGTGCTCCGCATCTTTTGCCGCGAGAAGCCGCCGGTTGGCGGCATTTCCGTTAAGGACCACTTTGAGATTAATGTGGCGCCCATAACCATAGCGATAACCAAGAAGTTCTACAGCACCATGTTGAAGTTCTGCTTCCCGGATCGCGACGCCTCCGAAACGGAGGTCAGCGATGAACTGGATGACAATGCCTCGACCAGTTCAGCGTCCACAACGAATTTACAGTCCAAGTCTGCACTGTCGTCTAAGCGTGTCGCCAAGAGCAAGAAGAGCGCCAAGGACTCCGAGTTCTATGTGAAAATAGAGAAGGACGACGTCGAAAAGATGAAGGAGCGCGCAGAGAAGAACAAACTCTTCATCTATATCAAGATACCCGAGGTGCCAGTGCGGGTCAGCTACAAGGGCAACAAAGAGAAGAATCTGGAGGACATTACCGACTATTCACTAGTGATACCCACACTGGAGTACCACAATGTCACCTGGACCTGGCTGGATCTGCTGCTGGCTATGAAGTCGGTCAGCAGGCGCGTCATTCTCTCGCAGGCAATCAAGCAGAAGCTGCAAATCCATCGACGTCAGCCGGTGCTGTCCGCTGGTGAGCGTGCCACGCCCCAAGAAGAGGATAAGGCCAAAATGCTGTTTGGCAATCGTTTGCTGGTAAGTTGCTCTTAACTGGGAACTAGAAATTGTAACTGTTATTAATTAACGTTTCTTTTGCAGAACGAGAATCGAAACCAAAGAAAAGGCGGCGGCGTTTTCAAATTTCAATCGAGCGGCAAGAGAACAGATTAACCCTTTATTCAAATCATATTTATTTATATATATATATAAATTGATATATATTTAAATATGTATGTGTATATGCATATCGTATTAAGTTCGTGAGACCCCTTGCAGGCCCGGCTAGGCCTCTTGTTATCAAAATATCTCGAGCCTTTTTCAATTTATTTTTACACACACACACACATCCACTACAAATACAATCACAAGACACACATACACACACACGCAGCAGAAGTATTACGCTATATAAATCTAAAAATATAAATAATGCATGTGTCTGTCTGTCTGCCTGCCTGTTTAACTATTATCATTAATTTTGTTGTAAACTGCTTTTGTTTAACTTTAGCAAATAAACAGAGAGAAAATCTAAATTAGTTGAATGTTTAGTTGCATTTTTTACATACCACAATGACATAGTTATAGAGGACTTTAAAACACTTAAATTAACTAAATATGCACAGGATAACATTTACTTGGTCAGCTGCTTCAACGGCGGCTGCAATGAAATACAAGAAATTAAAGATTTGGTCAGAACTCCGGATGACGTTTACTCACCAGCACAAAGACGCGCTTGGGCAGGGCTCGTTGCACCAGCTCGTCGAGCAGCGCATTCTGGCTATCATGCTTTTGGGGATCGGCCTTTGTGTTGTACTCCAGAGTCAGGACGGGCAGCTCCTGCCAGGCCACCTGCAGCGGATACAGATTGTAGACCAGCTCCTTCTCATCATACGCCATTATCGAGACATCCAGCTGAGGTGAAAATCACATTGGATATACTCAGGAAATTAAGTGGATTATATTGCCAACCCACCTGCTTGTGACCGGAGCATATGAAGTTATCGGATTTACTAATGGACAGCGTGGCTATCAGATGCAGCACGTGCATTGTGGGATTCTTTAGCACCACCTTGAAGGCCATTGGCATTTTGACGAACATCTTCTCCTCGATGGTGCAATAAATGTTCAATGGCGGCTCCGCTATATCAAGGCCACTGATTATAAACTTGGATTCGTTCTCCTCCTTGCCGCCTGCTCGACGCCAGCGTATGCAAAATACGCCAAAACGAGGTATCGTCGGTGCGCCGGCTGCCGCATCCAAGGTATAGACACCTTTAATGAAACCACGACAATGGCCCGTAGCCTGCACCGCTTCCAGTGCCTTGTTGTACACCACGCGCATGCTCTTGTGCGCATCCTGGCCAGTGGAAGGCAGCGTAGTGCCTTCGTCCGTGCCCGTAACACTGAGTTTGCCATCATCGGACTGCAGTGAGTTGCTCATGGCGCCCACTGTGGATAGCTGCAGCGCATTGGCGCTATTATTGATGATGGTCATCGATGTGGGTATTTTGCCCAGGAGGCTCTTGCTCATAAAATTACTCTGGCCAACGCTTGGTGCCTGGGGCGGCGCATCTCCAGCTTGACCCGTGGCTAGCTGTGTCTTCTGCTGGCGACTCACAAACTTGTTGCTCACACTCTCCTCCGACTTGGAGCGCTCCAAGTCTCGCGCCGTCGTCCAGTCCTGCAGCGTGGCATTCGTGCGCAGCACAATGACGCTCTCCAGCTGATCCCCAGCTCTGTACTTGTTGGTGTACTTCTTCCGCTTAAAACTGTAGTTCGATTGCACTAAATTGTGATCCTGGAGAGAAACGTTATTCGTGACGATGGAACTGCACTTTGAGGCACACACCCACTTACACATATAAAGAAACTGTCCAAGATCTCCACCTCGTCCACGGCCAGCACCTCCGTATTGGCGCGCAGCAAAAAGTTCTCACCCCGATAGACCTGACTCAATGGACGGCGATTGAGTGTGTAGAACCGAGCATTGAACTTAAAGTCGCCGGAGCAGCGCACGGTCAGAGAATCCTCGCGGGACTTGCGCAGCCTCGTCTCGTCCAGATACTCTATCTGCACGGGCGATATGACCGCCAGGCTGTTGGTGACCAGCTGGTTCACATGCTCGGGCGTTGTATCCGTGCTGTTGGGCGTGGTGCTGTGACTAGCCCCACCACCACCTGCGCCACGATCCACATCCAGCGTATAGCTGAGCCTCTGCTGCAGCTTAATCTCTGCCTCCACCAGGCTGAAAATGTAGTAAGTGGCGGTGTTGCTGCCATGGGCAGACAGTTCACCCACATCCACCTGGATTTGGGAGTGCAGCTTTTGCCGATTCGATGAAACATCCGTCGTAAGGAAGACTGCAAGCAAAGAAAAGAGAAAATTAAATTGTAAGACAAGCTAGAAGATAAAGGATCAAATATAAGAGATGGATTATGGAAGGATATATAATATTTATGTTTATTTATCTTCAGTTTGAATAGCTCAGAATAGCTGTTTGGGACTTACTCTAAAAGCAGGAATTTATTGGGTAACAGACGAAAAAGTTCAATTTAACTTACTATGAACAGTCAAACACTTACAGCTGTGAAAAATAAAATAGCACCACTTGCAAATGCAAAGTTTGAGAAGGTCTCCTGGGTACATTTATCAGTGTATTGATCTACTGATTACTTTTTTAAAAGCAGAAAACAATACATTATTGCAACAAATAACAAGTACCATTAAAATATTCAAGGTTTTTATATATTTCGAAAAATTCTCAAAAAAGTCGAAAAAATACTGAAAAAAATAATAGCACCACTACTCCTTTTTGTATGAACACCTTTATTTTTCGCACAGTTGCATTTCTTCAAACGCACATGTTGAATAGATTTGTTGTTTACACATCTATTTTAATTAGTTAATTTACAAAATTTGTAAAAATCTGCATAACAGTGGGTCCTGGAAAGCATTGCACCACCGAACAGCGCAATCTCATCAAAAAGTTGATTTGTATGGAAATTCTTACAGGAAAGTTGGTCGTTTGATGGGTTGTTGATATGAAATGATCCACAATGCATTAATCCATAAAAAAAAGATGAAATGCGTGGTCGACGTCGAGTCCTGACCCAACATCATGTCACTTGACTCATTCGCGAGAGTAAAAAGGATCCTTTTAAGTGGGCTACTCAACTGAAAAAGGACCTAAACATATCAACAACGGATCAAACAGTACGGAAATATTAAAGGCATCACTATTTGAATATAAGCCGTACAAGAAAAGTACCATATTTGAATATAAAATACATAACTCCAAACGGATGGCGTTCGCAAAGAAACACAAAAATTGGTCTAAGCAGGAATGGAGAAAAATACGTTGGACTGATCAATGTAAAGTGGTCATGTTTGGTGGAAAAGGATCGTGGTCATATGTGAGACGTCCACAGAAATCAAATTCAGCCCTAGGTATACAAGAAACCCCATTAAATATGGAGGATCAAGTGTAATGGTATGGGGTTGCTTTTCGTACTATGGTGTAGGCCTACTTCAGTGCATCAAAACCACAATGGACCGACATGTTTATGTTGATATATCGGAAAAATTGATGCTGCCCTACGCAAAATACAATATACCACTAAAATGGGTCTTCCAGCAAGACAATGACCCCAAACACACCCGTAAGAAAGCGAAGGACTGGTTCCAGGAGAATTTATGGAGTGCCCTGCACAGTTGCCAGACCTAAATACAATCGAAAACTTGTGGGCGGATGTCATAAAAATAGTTTCTGAACCTAAGCCAACCAACGTAAAGATGTTTTGGGAAGCAGTTCAGGAGTCCTGGGCCTAAGACTCCCCTTAAACGATGCCAGGACTTGGTTGATTCCATGCCTCCGCGTTGTACAGCCGTAATTGCCAATAAAGGCAACACAACCAAATACTAAATTAAGGAATATTTTTATTTTCATTTGTCATTAACTATAAATAATAGTTTGTTACTTAATTTTTTGTTTTAAATAATTTTAAGTACAAAATGAAAAAGTGGTGCTATTATTTTTTTCAGTATTTTTTCGACTTTTTTGAGAATTTTTCGAAATATAGAAAAACCTTGAATATTTTAATTATACTTGTTATTTGTTGCAATAATGTATTGTTTTCTGCTTTTAAAAAAGTAATCAGTAGATCAATACACTGATAAATGTACCCAGGAGACCTTCTCAAACTTTGCATTTGCAAGTGGTGCTATTTTATTTTTCACAGCTGTATATCATCAACTAAGTCTAATTTCTAGATCTATAATATTAACTGTTACCTAAACTTACAGAAAACTAATATACTCTCTTAGCAGTTATTCAATGGGTAAAAAAGACTCAAGCGTAGCTGGTGTAGCTGGCCAAGTTCAATGATGTCAAATGTAAACAGTGGGCACAGCTGTTTCGTCTGCAGCTGTAACGTGAATGCTATGTTGGGGAAGGTAAGTAACGCTGCTTGAGCGACCTATATGTAGGGTTTTCCCAGCCAGAACGAGCCCATATAAAGGGCGGGCAAAGTTGTCGCGCGCGACAGTTGATTCACAGCCTTCGTTACAAGCTGAAGATGCATTTTGTTTTACTGCTGCTTCTGGTAGGCAGCTGCTGGGCCCTTGGCCTGACAGAAACTGATCGTAGGCGTGTGCCACGCGTGGTGGGCGGGCAACGAATCGAGGTGAATTCACAGCCGCATATGGTGAATATCAGACGTCGTGGTAGCTTTCAGTGCGGCGGTTCTTTGGTGACTCCGCGCTGCGTCCTGACCGCCGCCCACTGCCTGCAGGCGCTGCAGCACAAGCCATCGGATTACGTGGTGCGTGGCGGCGTGACATACTTGAGGGATATGCGCAATGGACGCGTCGTGAATCGCATACTGGTGCCCAGTGCCTACAATCTAACCACTTTGGACCAGGATGTGGCACTGCTGCAGCTGCAGAATCCACTGCAAGGCGAGAACATTGAGCCCATCCAGCTGGCCAGGCAGCCGCCGCGCCCGGGCAGCTACGTGCGCGTCTCTGGCTGGGGACTGACCGACGAGCGCTCGCTCCAGCTGCCTAATCAGCTGCACAGTGTCCAGGTGAGGGTGCTGCCCCGCCTCAAGTGCCAGCAGCTCTACCAGGACTATAGGAATCTGACGGACAGCATGTATTGCGCCTCGGTGGCTGGCCACAAGGACGCCTGCAATGCGGACTCCGGCGGACCAGCAGTGGACACGAGTGGCCAGCTGGTGGGCATCGTGTCCTGGGGCAAGGCCAATCGCTGTGCCCGCGAGGACAGTCCCGGTGTGTACACGAGCGTGGCGCACCTCTACGACTGGATAGCGCACAACATGCGCAGATATTGCCACTAACACCTGTTCAAGTCTTAGGATTATGCCATTGAGTATTAGAACTAAAAATAAACTTAAAACTGTGCAGCGAGCAGCCCTGATTGTTTTGCTTTTATGGTTTGTTTACTCTAGCTGTGGAATTCATACTTTGTGCTAGCTTTGCGGATCGCGTCATCACGCATTGGCCCAAGGTCCGCATGGCCCAATCAACCCATTGAAAAGCCAAACTTTCTGCTCTTAGCCAACTATTTGAACAGTTGCACGGCCCGCTCGGCGTGTATTGTTGGCCAGGGCATAAAAGCCGGGCCAAGGTAAATTCGCACACATTTCACGTCGAGATGCGATTCGGGTGGTTGTGCTTGGTCTTTCTTCTCCTGCTGCTGGATCACCTAGCAGCGGCACAGCGTCGTCAGAGGAGTGGCAATACAGGAGTTGCCCGTGCCAGGAATCAGATCCAGCCCCGCATCTCCGCGGGCACTACATCTGCTGGACGCAGCCGTCCTCAGGCTCGCATCGTCAACAACAGCAACAGCAACGGCAACGGCAATGCGAGTCGCCTCAACAATCGCCGAAGGAGAGCAAATCGCTTGAGAAGATCGAACAACCGGAATAGGAATGGGTTGAATCGTGCAAGCAGAAGAAGAAGAAGAAGGAATACAGCCTCTGCTCGTATTGTAGGTGGACGGCCGCGCATTTTAGGTGGCCCCACTACATCCATAAGCACGATGCCATACCAGGTGCAGGTGCATCGCGACGGCACTCTGTGTGGCGGCAGTTTAATTCAACCTAACTGGGTCCTGACTGCCGCCCACTGCGTAGCGGGCTATGATGCTTCCGATTTTCTTATAATCGGCGGCACATCCACAATAAACGGAACTGATGGCGTTGCGCGCTCTGTTACCTCCATCAACGTGGCGCCACTCTACACCAGAAGAGACATGAACATGGATGCCGCTCTGTTGAGGCTAAATGAGACGATGACGGGCACAAATATAGGAACTATTGCATTGGGTCAGCGTATGCCACAGCCAGGCTCTAAAGTGAGAATTGGTGGATGGGGCGCCATCCGTGAGGGCGGCAGTTCGGTCACCAACCTAAGATCGGTGCAGTTGACAGTGGTCAGTCAGAGATATTGCCGAAGGGCCTATCAAGGATCGAGCAGCATTACCTGGAGAATGTTCTGTGCACAGGCCAGGGGTAAAGATACCTGCAGCGGCGACTCGGGCGGCGGCGCGGTGCAAAACAATCTTCTGATGGGCATTGTGTCCTTCGGCACGGGCTGTGCCAGGCCTAACTATCCCGGTGTCTACACCCGAGTGGCCAGCTTGCTTAGTTGGATTTACTCAATCATCTAATTGAATTAAATAGTGCTCAAAGAGAATATATATGTATATATAATGTATAATATATAAATATAATACTTTAAAGGGAAGGTGTCTTTAAGTGATAAGAGATCTGATATGGAGATCAATAAAATGGGAAAATTTTGTACAGTTTTGGCTATATATGCATAGAGACTCTACAGCGAGGCAAGACAAGAGTCAAAAGTATTCTCTTGTAGTAGATCACGCTCTTTCTCTTAAGTAATCTACTCTAAAACTAATAATATTATTTGAAGTCAACAATGACAAACTGCCTTATTGGTAGAAACAATTGTGCAAATGTTGATATATGTTTCAGATTTCAGATTTCAGATTTGTTGATAGCTCAGCCCAAAGGTATAAAAGCACTTGGCCCACTGCTCCAAAAATAGTTAGTAAGTTCCTCCTTATATAGAACATGATACGATCACAGATTTTGGTAGTGCTCTTGGCCAGTGTTTGGTTGGTCGAAGGCAATCAGACATCTATCCAGCCGCGCATCATTGGTGGCTACGTAACCGACATAAGGGAGCTCACGTATCTGGTGCAGGTGTCGTCGACTGACGAGATCTGTGGTGGTTCCTTAATCACCCCTCGGTGGGTCATTACAGCCGCTCATTGTGTGCAGGGCAAACTCTTAGATGATTTACGCGTATATGGCGGCACCTCGGAGCAGGGTGCTCAAAACGCCATCCAGCGTTTGGTCGATATGTTCGTTATACACCCGAGATTTAACAGCAAGACATTGAACATGGACGTGGCCGCCTTGTATCTCAGCCAGGATATGAGTGGCGAGCAAGTGGGTACGATTGCCTTGGCCAGTCGGAAAGTTCTGCCAGGCAGCCTGGTCAAAGTCTCTGGCTGGGGTACAGTGAATCCAAATTCCTCGGAAACGGCACGCCGTGTCCACAGTGTCATCATACCTGTCTGGTCGCCCGCATCCTGTCGAGGTGCCTATCGTGGCAAGCACTTTATCAACCGCAACATGATCTGCGCAGGGAAGGCCTATAGAAGAGACTCCTGTGACGGTGACTCCGGCGGCCCGATGGTCTACCAAGGTCAGCTGGTAGGCATTGTTTCCTTTGGTTACGAATGCGCCAGCGGCTTGCCCGGTGTCTACACCAACGTGCCGTCGATAAGAAAATGGTTTATGGACACCATGTCATATTATTCCTAAGTTGTAACTCGTAGCATTCTTTAGTCAATAAACTAGTTAAAGATTAAGCTTATCGCCAGTCAATTAGCTGGGGAATGTCTGCCTGTTGGCTATATAAGCGTCCATCTCCTGCGCTTTTCTTTTGCGAAATGTGGCTAAAACTCTTAACCTGGCTCACGCTGCTCCAGCTTCTGGCTGGCGCACCTAGCCAATCGAACAAAATCTTTGGCGGACAAACGGAGGCTGTTGGGAATTATCCATTTCTGGTGAATCTGCGACGAGGTCCGTATTTTAAATGTGGCGGCGCTCTCATCTCGCCTAGCTGCGTCGTCACAGCCGCTCATTGCCTGGAGCAGCGTGAGCAATATGTCCGGGATTTATACGTGCATGCCCAGCAGGACTGTCTAAATGATGCAAGTCCAGATGCGCATGTGCGTCGGGCCTGGTATGCGTGTGTAGCTCCCCAATACAATGGATATGAATACGACTCGGATCTGGCAATCATCAAGCTGCGTCGGCCCTTTCAGATTGCAGGCAATGTCAGCGTCGTTCCCATTGACTTCAACGATCTGCCCGAAGGTGCAGATCTCAGGATTCTTGGCTGGGGCATGACCAACAGTTGGAGTCAGAACTGGAACCAATGCCTGCAGGCAGCCAATGTCAGCCTGGTGCAGCCAGATGAGTGCAGCCGCCAGATGAGCGCTCTACATCCCGTAACGAATAACATGCTCTGTGCTCTGGGTCCAAATGCCACCGATGCCTGTCGTGGCGATTCCGGAAGTCCCATTCTGTATGCAGGTCGTGCTGTGGGTGTAGTGTCCTGGGGCAGTGGCTGTGGCAGCGGGTTACCTGGCGTCTACACGCGCTTTAGCAGTTTAACAATGACGTGGTTCCTTAAGAGTTTCATGAAGAGACACTGCTAGGATTATATTCAATTGATTAGCTAAATATTTGTATTTCATTCTAAATATAAATCTATTTTATGCATTATATTTCCTCTTCTATTTCCTTTTCGATTGAGTTTTCAACTTCAATTCAGTTAAGAAAAAAGTTCTATTGCTATTGCAATTGTAATTATATTATTGTGAATAACGCACAATAAGTTGACATTGTCCAGGTGGAATCCATTGAAATAGCTCGTCGCATATAATTATATATTGTTATGGAGCATTCAATAGAATGATCTCCAATTGAAGTAGTGCACTCAGTTCAGTTGATGTCACAGTCTGGACACGCCATGTACTGGCTAGAGTTCTGTTGGGTGCTCTGGCTGCTGCGCGTCGCCGATGGACAACGGATTATAGGTGGCCAGGAGACAAGCATCAGCCAGGTGCCATATTTGGTGTATCTGCGGCAAGGCGGCAGCTTTATCTGTGGTGGTTCGCTGCTCACGCCTAGCTTTGTTCTAAGTGCAGCACACTGTGTTTATGGCGCCAAGGAGCAGGATTACACTGTTCATGCGGGCGCCAGTCGGCTGGAGCAAAAGGCGCCCGTGGTCCGTAATGTGGCTCGTTTTCACATTGCTCCCAGCTATTCCCCTAGCAACTTCGATATGGATGTGGCCATGCTGCAGCTGGAGCTACCCGTGCCACTCACAGCTGGTCAAGTGGCCACAATTACACCCTGCCAGTCGCCAGCGGCTGCCAATGGATATGTCCGGATTAGCGGCTGGGGTGTGGAATTTGAGAGCAGTCGCAAGCCGGCGGCCCAGGTGCGCACAGCAGTCGTCCGTGTACTGCCCCAAGTGGAGTGTCAATCGGCTTACGCAGGCCAGGCTCAGCTAACAGATTCTATGATCTGTGCCGCTGTGCGTGGCATTAGAGACTCCTGTTCCGGTGATTCTGGTGGTCCGTTGGTCTACCGCGGAGAGGTCTGTGGCATTGTTTCCTGGGGATTCGGTTGTGGCCGCGCTGCCTATCCGGGCGTCTACACCAATGTGGCCAGCGCGCGTGTCAAACGTTTTATCGATCAGACACTAAAGAAGCTTTAAATTTCAAGCTAGTTCCGATAGCAGTTTACTGGTTCCTTTTATTCATGCAGGATCTGCATGGATATTTTAAATTTGTGCAACGGCCACACTTATCACTGGAGAATTATTTACCAATTTTTGAAGTGCACTAATAGGCTTATTGAAAATATATGTCAACGAGAGTAGTTATTAGCTATCATCATAATTATAACTGTTCAAGAGTGAAAATGATAACAAATTATGAAAATCACTACTAATTGCCATTGTGCGTTTTTATGGCTGAATAGTGAAAAGTTTACTCCCAAATATCAGCTATCTATAACTCAGTCGTTAACTAATTTACCGGGTGCAATGGAATTTATAATGATACCAAGGTCAAAAACCATTTCAACAATAACACAAACAAGTATTCAAAAATATGAAACCCATTTAGATACGTTTATCCGACTCGATATTTAATGGCTCTGTTACACTTTCGATGGGCCGCGCATGATAGAACAACAAAATGGTTTATTAAAAATAATTATTATTTGCACAATAAAACAATGTTACAATTATATTTCCTCAAAACGCGGCCCTATATAAATTGGCGAGCAAACAAACGCGCGAGCCGACTCGGATCTGGAAACAGTTATTGCTCAGTTCTCGCTCTCTCGACTCTATTTATACAAGTGATCTGCTAGCAAATATTTACGCTATGAGCGTATGCGGCTATTGTTGCTGAGAAACCAATGCGATTGTTGTCGCTGCTACTGCCACTGCTTCAGCTGTCCATGCTGCTGGTTCGGATAGCCACTGGCAAGGCCGCCAATGACGTCGGCGCACGCATTGTGGGCGGCGTCCCGGTGGACGTGAGCAGTGTGCCCTACCTGGTCAATCTGCGCATATCTGGCAATTTCATTTGTGGCGGCGCTTTGGTGACACCCACTCATGTGGTGACGGCGGCCCACTGTGTGAGGGGTGTGCCTGCCAGCAGACTGCAAGTGGTGGGCGGTGCCACACTGTTAACGGATACAACCGGTGTTCGAAGGAGTGTGTCCAAAGTATTTACACCCAAAGCCTTCAACACGCGCACCCTGCACTCTGATGTGGCCGTGCTGAAGCTAAAGTCAGCGCTGGAAGGTAACAACATTGCGACCATTCCATTATGCAACTCTAGCTGGCAACCAGGTGATCTGATAAAAGTCTCCGGCTGGGGCAAAACGAGCGAGGGCAGCAAACGTGTCTCCCAGCACGTGCGCAGCGTTGACGTGCCGCTAGTCTCACGGAAGAGCTGCATCAGCCAGTACAAGCTGCGAGGCACCATCAGCTCAACCATGTTCTGTGCCTCACTACCGGGCGTTAAGGATGCCTGTGAAGGCGACTCTGGTGGCCCAGCTGTCTATCAGAATCAACTGTGCGGCATTGTCTCTTGGGGCATGGGCTGCGGCAGACGCAACTATCCTGGCGTCTATACAAGCGTGAAAACCGTTAGGACTTTTATTGATAAGGCTTTGAGTAAATAGGCTAACCAAGAACAAAACTGAACAATAAATGTAAATGACTAAATATATCTATGGAGTTAACATTGATAGATCAAACTACCTACAGCACCAATGCCAATCCTTTTCAATTAAAGATTCACGGAGCTCCACTCAAACTTATTTAGTTCATATTCCACTTACCGCTATTGCGCAGCTCCTGTGGAACGCTGATGTGCACGCCCACATTCTGTAGATAAACATTATACGGATTGCTAATGGTCGTCACCACTGGATAGTATTCATTGACCAGCATTGTTGTCGTTGCCGGAGCATCGCTCAATACATGGCCAAGGTTCGTTTGAGTGCTCAAATGGAAGCTGCAATGGAAGTTCAACGGAGCGTTAAATGGAGACTGCATGCAAATGCTTATGGCTTCCGGTATGAAGCGTTTGTGTGACCTACGTGGGCGCAATATAGCAAATGGTGTTTATCGTCATATTATCATCCAGATCGCGACTGCGCGTGTGATGCCGGAATGGTTGGCGTGTATAATTTGCACTGCACGTGAGCAATGCGCCAATTTGATCGGTGCCCATAAGCGCTTCCAGACGCGCGATGCGCAGTTGTGTGTTCTCATTGAACTGATGCGCCTCCGTGCTGCACATGAGCTGGTAATAGCAGCCAGGCTCTAGGCGCATATTCTTCTCAAATGACTTCGGCTCCAAGAGCTCCTGTTCGAGAGGCTGCTGCTGCTGCTGGGTCCGCAGCTGCAGCAGACTGGGGAAGCATAAATACTTGAGTGCCTCCAGCTTGTAGCTAATTTGTGGATTACTGGCATCGGCGAGCAGCACGTGAAAGCTGCGTATGCGCAGCGGCACGTCGGTAAGAACGCTGCGACATATATGAACAATACAATTAACATATATACAAATATATAGGCATATATAATCTTTCCAACTGACCGCACTATTAGATTCAGCTGCAGCACATCGCTATTGTTTAGTTGAACTTGTTGAAATGTGGCGCAGAGCTCCAGCACATCGCTGACTTTATCTAAATCGATTTGTATGGGTGATTTCACGCTTGCCAGCGCGTTGCTCCACAGCGCTTGAATGTCGGGCGTCATTTGAGTTTGTGGCATAGGCGGCACACTTTGGAACACTTGCCAGAGATTCTCCAGCAGCAGTACGCGCTCTTTCTGCTCCCCCTGATGGCGCAGAGAGAGCGCTTCAATGCTGCAGGAAATGTAATCGGCCACAGAGGCAGACAGCAGCGCACAGCGTAGAGTCTTGAGCAGCACATCACTAAAAATGGTCGTCCATTTCTCCTGGCGGTAGTCGGGCAGCATAAGAGAGTACAGACTGAGGGGGAATATGCCAATAGATTAAATGAAATGTTTGACGATTTTCAATATCAGATACTTACGTTAACGCCTTGGCATGATCGCCACTGCGAAGATACTCCTCGGCCATGTCAATGGCCAGTTTCTTGCGGAATCTCAAGCACTTGTAGATCTTAAACTGTGCCATTGCCTGACTGAGAAGCGCTATAATTGCAGCTGAATGATTATAGTTGCGCTCCAACTCACAGAGCTGCATATTTGCCTGCTGCTCGGCAACAGGATCACCTGTTTTAACAGCACGTGTCCCGAAGAACTCGGTGTACAAACTCTGATTTGACGCCGCTGTCACTGTGCTCGTGCCTAAGAGTGTGGCGCTGGCCTGTTGAGCGGCTTCTCGTCGCTTTATCACATATTCGGCGGCTTTCTGGTAATATATGCCTGGATGCTGCGTCTGCAGCGCGGGCAAACCATTTTTGATCGCCTCACAGAAGAGCTCCGCGAAGACCGAGTGTCTGTAAGCAGAAATTGGACAATAATTATATTTCAAATCGCAAACTTAATTATATTTGCCCAGCTTACTGCGTACTTAGCCAGGCGTGGTGCTCAAAGGCTAAATCCTTGAAACCCACACAGTTTTTATATTTATCAACGTGTATAATGAACTGATTGATGGAATCCCTTGGCGTTTTTAACTTAAACATAAGCCGGCACATTTTATAGTTGAGAAAGCCGGCAATAGTTTTGATCTCCATGCAATTGGCATCTGTAATCCGTATCTCATCCAAGTTACCGTAAGCCTGAAAGTAGTGTCTATAAGCAGAGCAAAGATTATCGACCGGTTATTCGTATTGCAGCATTTTTCACTTACTTTTGTGCCGTGCTAAAGTCCTGACGCATCTCTGCCACAAAGCCTAGCTTATATTGATGGCGTATCTTGAGTGTTGTATGGGCAGCCGAGAGTTGATCACGATGCGTACGTATACGTTTCGACATGAGTGCATAGTAGGACTGGGCCATATCCAAGAATGCGGACTCCAGGCGCAGCGTGTATCCCATTAGATGCTCCGTGTGGGGCAATATGAACAGCATTTTGCTCGTAATTCCGCACGCGGTTGTTAGACTAGCGGCACGCTCAGCTGCCAGCATATCCTCGCCTGGAGGCAGTGGTGCTGATTTCTGGAGTAGCACAAGGCAGAGCCTAGTATTACGTTCCTGCAGCGCATTCTTCAGGCCCTGCACAAGAGCTGCACACTGCACCTGTTTCTCTGTCCACTGGCTATCGTTCCATTCGATGTCTTGGAAGAGCACCACCACGGATGGCAGTACATGCAAATGCTTCAACATCCAGTTACGCTTAAGTATTCCTTTCGGATGGTACCACTCATAAGAGGCACGCTTCGGCTTAGCAACAGGAAACTCATAGTTTGGCGGCAGTAGTTTATATTGCACGGCAGCCCGATCCCTGTCCCTGTCCGCTGGCTTCCGTTGAAGAGTGCCGCTGAATGCATCCCAAATTGATTTGTGAACACTCTGGTGCGCGATATCCAACCCACAGAAACCTATAAGCGGTTGTGGTATTACGAGCAGCTCTGAGGGCAGAGTTGTGCCATCAATCGTCATAGTTTTATATGTGTAATAGATATAATTTGCTTCCCCGCACACTGCTGGCAAACTCTGCTTCAAGGCCTGTCGTTGGTTGTGAACTGGGAGTGGATTTTGCGTTTGCAATGCCTTTAGCGCATTAGGCACACGCGGTACAACAATTTTGGTGTATGATGAATTTGGTTTTGCGTACAATTCCAGCAAATTTTACGGTATAAAATGTAAATAAACGCCGCCCCAGAAAATGCAGTTTTCAATCAGCTGTAGTTGTACGTAAGCTTGTTACCGTCATCGAACATCGATAATTGCGAATACATGCATCCCTGAGCCTAGCTGTCAAACACACACGAACTGTCAGTAGCTGCCTTCGGCTTCGTTATACGTGTCGTACTACGTACTTTCACATTCGTTTTGTTATTTTCGATCTAACCACAGGTAATGCTCGCGTGTGCTTTATAAACTACTGATATTCAAATTTAAACATTACTTTTTTTCATTTTGATATTGCAGAGTTAAAACACCACAAGACCATTTAAAATGGCTCCACCACAGAGAATGCGCGTCGCCAACGAAAAGGCCAGCAAATATGTGACAATGCGTGGCAATGTACCCAAATCCTCGGTAGGTGTTAAAATCTTGAACTTCGTTTTCATGTTTTTTTTTATGAAAATTGTGGTATCAGCTGTAATCACTGCCACAACTGCAAAAGAACAATAAGAGATAATGACACCTGCATGCGCTGCATATAAAAACAAATCCAATGAGAAAAAGTGCCACGCCGTCATTGATTTTATTGTTGTTGCAGTGCGCATATGTGTGTGTGAGTGCGTGAGAGCTGAATCGAGTTGTTATCGCTGTTTCTAGATTTAACGAGCTGTTGCTTCATCGATCTCTCTAATTAATGTTTATCACTAATCTGTATGTCGTTTGTTTCTTTCAGAAAACGAAAGAGGGACAATACCCGGTTGGACCCTGGCTCTTGGCATTATTCATCTTTGTCGTGTGCGGATCAGCGATTTTCCAAATTATTCAGTCCATTCGAGCTGCGTAAACCTGAACAGATACAAATACAAATTTAAATAATATAACGCTAAGCTCAGCACACATACACACACAAACAAACAAAATCACACACACAACCACTCTGATGTCTTCTCTCAAAAATCCTTACGTAGCAGAACCTTCCCGACATTATGTGCAACGTCTGTAGAGATAACGCTCGAACGACAACTCGGCTTTTTAGTTAACTGAATTTTTAATGAACAATGTATTTCTATGTACATGCAAAATTTAAGTTCATATTTTGTATTCTTTATTAATAATTAAGCTTAAACCCGAACTGTATGTAAACGCATTCCCGCACACCTATAAATTACTTATATATAATGATTGTGCTAAATCGAATGCACAAGCTGTAAAAACATTTTAAAAAGCATTTGCGGCGATTTAAATAGTTCAAGTTTAAATGTTGTTTTCGGCGACGAGGACGATTAGAAAAAAAAACTATGAGTAAATACAATGATGAATATACTATAATTTTTTTACCTAAAACAAATTAAACTTGTGTTTTCATTTGACTGTAACAATAACAAAAGAAACAAAAACAAAACATACAAGCTTGGGACTGTCTGTAGCCCTGGTAACTGTCTCTCGAATGGCCCTCACACGTTACGATCGAAATGTAATACAACCGTCTGAATACATTCGAAATCGTATAAGTTAATGCGATAATAAAATTATTATGAGAAATTACAGAAATAATTGATTTTGAAGTAAACAATAACTTATTTTTCGATTTGATTTTAAATCATCAATCAAGCAGCAGCGTCATGCAATTGGAACGTGTGTGGGACTCACAGTAGTTAAACATTTGCTCACTTTCGACGCAAGTGCCACCCGTGAATGAAGTTTACCTAAAATGAATATACAAATCAATTTATAAAATTAAACAAACTTAATGCGGCGCATTTATACTACGGCCTACACACACATCATGTCGAAAAACAAGGGAAAAGGTAAAGCAGCAAGCAAAGCCGGTGAGACAACCACACCACCTGTCTCCAACACGCCGGTCACACTGGACAAGGGTGGCAACATTGCCATAAAAATTCTGGCCAAGCCTGGCGCCAAACAGAATGGCATCACAGATATTGGACTGGAAGGAGTTGGCGTGCAGATTGCAGCGCCACCCAGTGAGGGAGAAGCCAACGCCGAACTAGTGAAATTTCTGTCCAAAGTGCTGGGACTCCGCAAGAGCGACGTATCGCTGGACAAGGGCTCCCGCTCCCGCAACAAAATAATACTCGTTAGCAAAGGCGTCACCACCGTGGAGGCTATAGAACAATCACTGCAAAAGGAATGCGGATCATAACCCTAAATTAATCCATCAACAATTCAGAAATAAATGACCAGAAAAATATTTATAGTTTTTATGCTTTATTATCGATGCGATCATCCAATCTTATTACATATTCCATTTAATAGCTAACGCATATGTAGTCTTTGTGTTTTTCTTTCATTACATAAATTACTTGGATTCTAAATTAGGAATTTCTTATAAACGACAACTGCTCTTACATAGTGAATGTGTAAATCCTATCGTTACATCTCTTGTATTTTTGAATGAGTTAAGCGTATTACTGTCGCCTATAACGCGACACAACGTAAATACAAATTACAAATGTCAACGAAACATTAAATAACTCTGTTGTCAAGTCCAACACAAGAAGCGGTACCGACAAAGGAAATTAAATGTTATCAACTCTTAGTAATTTTGTATCAAATGGTGTGAATGTATGAATGGTTTGGTGGGGGCGGATGAATAGTTTGGGGTTGAATGGGTGTTTAGTCGACCTCCTCCATGTGGGATGCATCCTCGGTATCCTCAACTAGAGATGGGGCATCGCCAGCGCTCTGGGCATCCTCAGTGGTCATGGGCTCATCTTCATCAATGCCAAGACCCAGCTTGATCATACGATAGATGCGGCAGGCATGCACCTGAGGGCTGTCCAGCGAGAATCCAGACGACAAAAGCGAGGTCTCGAACAACAGAATGACCAGATCCTTGACGGCCTTGTCGTTCTTATCGGCATCGGCCTTCTGGCGCAAGGTCTCCACAATTGGATGATCAGGATTGATCTCCAACTGCTTCTTGCCGGCCATGTAGCCCATGGTCGAGGTATCACGCAGAGCTTGAGCCTTCATGATGCGCTCCATGTTGGCGGACCAGCCGAACTGCGAGGTGACAATGCAGCAAGGCGAATCGACCAGACGGTTGGACACGACGACCTTCTCGACCTTGTTGTCCAAAATTGACTTCATCAACTTGCACAAACTCTCGAACTTGGCCTTATCCTCCTCACGCTTCTTCTTCTCAGCCTCATCCTCGGGCAACTCGAGACCCTCCTTGGTAACGGAGACGAGCTGCTTGCCCTTGTATTCCTTCAGATGCTGGATGACGTATTCATCAATGGGTTCGGTCATGTAGACCACCTCAAAGCCACGAGCCTTGACACGCTCAACGAAGGCCGAGTTGCTGACCTGATCCTTAGACTCGCCAGTGATGAAGTAGATGTGCTTCTGGTTCTCCTTCATCCTCGACACGTAATCGGCCAATGAGCAGAAATCATCGCCAGAGGCGGAAGTGTGGAAGCGCAAGAAATCGGCCAACTTAGCACGATTGTTGCTGTCCTCATGGACGCCCAACTTCAGGTTCTTGCTGAACTGGTCGTAGAACTTCTTGTAGTTCTCCTTGTCTTCTGTGAGCGTTTCAATCAGCTCCATGGTCTTCTTGACTAGATTCTTACGGATAACCTTGAGCACCTTGTTTTGCTGCAACATCTCACGGGAAATGTTGAGTGGCAAATCCTCGGAGTCAACCACACCCTTGATAAAGTTCAAGTACTCGGGAATCAGATCCTCGCAGTTGTCCATGATGAAGACACGGCGCACGTACAGCTTGATGTTGTTGCGCTTCTTCTGGTTCTCGAACAGATCGAATGGTGTGCGACGTGGGATGAAGAGCAGAGCGCGGAACTCCAGCTGACCCTCAACAGAGAAGTGCCTGACAGCCAAATGATCCTCCCAATCGTTGGTCAACGACTTGTAGAACTCTCCGTATTCCTCCTGGGAGATATCATCGGGATTGCGTGTCCAGATGGGCTTTGTCTTGTTCAGCTCCTCATCTTCGGTGTACTTCTCCTTGATGGTCTTCTTCTTCTTGGCATCCTTGTCCTTCTTGTCGGCATCTTCATCCTCGCCAACATCCTCAATCTTGGGCTCATCTGTATCCATCTCCTTCTTCTCATCACCCTCCTTTTTCTCATCATCAGCCTCATCATCGCTGACCTCCTTCTCACGCTCCTTCTCCACCACCAACTTGATGGGGTAGCCAATGAACTGGGAGTGCTTGTTGACAATCTCCTTGATCTTGGTCTCCTCAAGATAATCGGTCTGATCCTCCTTGATGTACAGTACAATCTTGGTACCACGGCCCAAAGGCTCAGAGTTATCAGCACGAACGGTGAAGGAGCCACCGGCAGAGGACTCCCAGATGTACTGCTCATCATCATTGTTCTTCGAGGTGACGGTCACCTTATCGGCCACCAGGTATGCCGAATAGAAGCCAACACCAAACTGGCCAATCATGGAAATATCGGCACCAGCCTGCAATGCCTCCATGAACGCCTTCGTGCCCGACTTGGCAATTGTGCCCAAGTTGTTGACCAAATCGGACTTGGTCATACCAATACCGGTATCAATGATGGTCAGGGTACCAGCGGTCTTGTTTGGTATCAGCTTGATGTACAGCTCCTTGCCGGAGTCAAGCTTGCTGGGATCCGTCAGCGATTCATAGCGGATCTTGTCGAGTGCATCAGATGCATTGGAAATCAATTCACGCAAGAAGATTTCTTTGTTCGAGTAGAATGTGTTGATGATCAACGACATAAGCTGAGCAATCTCAGCCTGGAATGCGAAAGTCTCCGTTTCTTCAGGCATCTGCAATAAAATAAAAATAAAAAAAATTGAATAAAACTAATTTTAAATATTTCGTCTTTTTCACTAAAGAAACAAATTTGTTTTAAATTTAATCTTCCTTTCACGGACATTTACTTTACCCCTAAGAGAGCACCGCATGTGCTTGCTCTATCTCGCTCACTCTTGTTGCCAAGCATGTACATACATACATAAGTGATGTATACCAGCCTATGGGGTATACATGCATGTGTGTGTGTGCGTGTAGGTACACATCAGTAAATTCGAGAAGCGTCGCCTTGCCAACATATAAAATTGCCGAAATGTTCTAGAAAAACTCCCTTAAACATAAAAACGCATGTATATATATCGTACTATGCAGCTGCATATCTCTCTTTGTTGGCAATGACGTCTTCTAGAACATTTTTCCTTCATTATACGTAGGAATAATACGGGAATGAAACAAAGAGAAAATGGCAAGCACGTGCAATTCCAATATATGCTTTAAAGCATACATTTGCATGTGCATCTAGACGTACATAGATTTTAATTTCAATGTATAAGTGACATATAATAGTTTCTATACCAATTGTTATGTACTTTTCCAGAAATTTCGACAATTTTATTTAGCCGGCATAATCTGCGAGCGTGAGTCAACTTAAAAGCATGCTCGTCGAATTTTATTGCTTCGCTCGTAAGAACGTTGAACTATGGGACTCTCAAACATTTCTTCAATGATAAATGAAAAATTACTAAGTTGACTGCAATTTCTAGACCTTTCTGCAATCGATAGAGCAGGAATTGTGTCAAGAGTTTTTCTTTTGCACACACACACATACTTTTGCCGAAATTCATTGACCGAGATTTGGTTACTTTTCGCACAGTTTTTCCCTTATTTTATGTAATAGAGATGTATTACAAATATTACTTCACTTACCTTGTATTTATTTGTTTCACAGAATTAACTTTTAAAACAATTTACTTTTCAGTTTTCTTTGGTAAGAAAATGAAATTCACTTTTTATGCTTTGCTTTGCCTTCGAGCAGACGCTTTGACGCTTACCGCACAAATTTTGTTTCAATACTGACAAGCCGGCGTCAGCTTGCTGCTGCTTTTATAGGGGCTGAACAAAATTCTACGAAGCTTCTAGACGTTTCTAGAAACTTCTCGATATCAGGGCTACCTCTTCCGGTTGTCAACACAGAGTTGCATTGAACCGCCTAACAGTGATGGAGGTCAACATTTCTGTAATGTTCTAGAAACAATGTAAAACAAATGTTTTAAAATAATATCGAAATGTTAGTCGCTTAATAATAATAACAATAGTTTTATTAACATATTTTGCTTATTGTGAATGCTTTAGTTTAGTAGTTAAAAAAAATATTATTAATAGTTAATTAAAAATAATTTCGCGGGCATAAATTAGATATAATTTCAACTTTATAAACTAAATATGGACATATTTAGTATATTTTTTGAGTTGCCGTAATTTTGGGTGACCAAACTTGCTATAAACAAAAAGTGTGCCCAGATATTATTTGCACATTATTTAGTACCAAACCAGACAAGCATTTTGTTTATGTTGCGATTTAAATAAAAATAAAAATAAATAAGGTTAAACTTCTGCTAAAATGGGTGGAACTCGATGCGTATTTCGTGACTGTCAAGTTTCAACGCAGCGCAATCCCAAAATGCATTTTTTCAAACTGCCAGTTCGTGATCCAGTTCGCCTGGAAACTTGGCTGAAGAATTGCGGCAACGCTGACATTTTAAATGTTGCAAGGGAGAAATTATCCAATCGCGCTGTTTGCGCACGTCACTTTCGCTACGAATGCTTTATGAACTATAAATTGGATCGACTTAAACCAAATCAGACACCCACTTTGGTGCGGGTCAGTAAGGATCTGGCCTGGGACATGGAGCATCTCGACGAAAATGGTGAGGCCACAATGGTGAAACTGTCCATGCCCACATTGGAGCATTTGATACCTCCCGATAACTTCGAGTGTCCACTTGGCTTCACCGAGGACGCACGATTTGGCCGCAAATACGTAGCGAGAAGACGAACGCCACCAAAGCCTCTGATTCTCGAACAAAACAAACGACAAAAGCTTGTGCATGAGCAACCGAACAAGACTGAAGCATCTATAACCATTGACACTCAGCAGCAGAGTGTAAAAGTAATTGATATGGAAAAATTAACAGAATCCAAGATGGCAGACGAGATTCACGAGGACTATCAGCTAAAATATGAGCAATTGAGAGCGAATTTTGAGCAGCTCTCAAAGGATAATGCCGAATTAAAGCAAACAATCAAGAAACTAGAAGCGCAAAATGAAGTATTGAAAAGCAATAGCTCAACCTCATCCTCCGCTGCACCACAATTGACCAAGCCACAGCTGTATAACGGAATCAAAAAGTATCTGGGCGCAACTATGGCTGCACTCGTGCGCATGGAAATGTTCGGCGGCGCAGAGCGTCCATGGAAGGAGGATGAACGGGACTTTTCCAAGGAGCTGCTACAGCTGGGCGAGCACGTCTACACACACTGCTGCGAGGAATGGCGATTTCGATTGCCCTCGTTGCGTATGGCACGCAGTTGGCTGGAAGACAAACATGCTGACGAACAAGAAGGAGAACAGTTATAAAAGCTAGATATCATATTTTAGCAGCCGCAAATGTACGTTTCGCTTCTCATATTGGCAGCTATCTTAATTAGATGTACATAAAAAACTTACTCTTATACGGCTGTCTTGGTTTTGGCATCAATGCCAAACATTCAAAATGTGGCACAGGTACCGAAGAAATTTGAATTTATTTACCCACCTCAATCTTTATGACTTTTTTAATCTGTGCACAAGGCCTACACGTAAATCATAATTTTTCGTATTATTAAAATGCGATTCGGAATTAAGACATGTCATAGCTATTTCGGTCTCTTTACCGAACAGACATACCAAACGCAGACCTCAAGATGAAGTCGTCTATACAAATTGTACTCGTAAGTGAGAAACTACATATGATTATGAAAATAAATACTCAGCATTTCTTATGTTTTAGTTATTAATGTTCCTTGCGACATTTCCAACGTTGCATTGTCAGACATGCTCGGATTGCTCATTGACAGATGGAGTTTATGCGTGCGTGGATGAGTTTTCTTACGGCATCTGTTTCAATCTGGGAGCCGTTGATGCTTCCACAATTCGTTCATGTGGAGATGGCTATTACTGCAATGTTGATGGATCCTTTTGTTCTCCACAGGAATCCTCTGTCGTTAGTTTAGCTAAAGTCTTCGTAGTTTCAAGTTTTAATTATCACATCTTTTTGTTGCAGCCATCCTGTGAGACTTCAACCACGCCATCCTCAAGCTCCACCCCAGTCAGATCCACCTGCTCAGATTGCTCGCTGACCGACGGTGTCTATGCTTGCGTAGATGAATTCAGCTATGGAGTCTGTTACAATCTCGGCTTTGTAGATCCAAACGCCATTCGACCATGTGATGATGGCTTTTACTGCAATGTGGATGGCACATTTTGCTCACCCCAGGATATATCCTCTGTAAATTTTGTTGATATTTTTTGGGTTTAAATATTTTAATTTATTGTCTTTTATTGCAGCCGTCATGCGTTTCGACAACAACTCCAGAATCTACGACAGACTCAAGAACAGGTAAACCTACTGACTCGACTACAGCTTCAGCACCTGTTTCTACGACCGCACAGTCTACAGTTACAACGACAGTTGCACCCCCAGTTTCTTCAACCGCACAGTCTACAACAGTTGCACCCCCTGTTTCTACAACAGTTGCACCCCCTGTTTCTTCGACAGTACAGTCTACAACAGTTGCACCCCCTGTTTCTACAACAGTTGCACCCCCTGTTTCTACAACAGTAGCACCCCCTGTTTCTTCTACAGTTCAGTCTACAACAGTAGCACCCCCTGTTTCTACAACAGTTGCACCCCCTGTTTCTACAACAGTTGCACCCCCTGTTTCTACAACAGTTGCACCCCCTGTTTCTTCTACAGTGCAGTCTACAACAGCTGCACCCCCTGTTTCTACAACAGTTGCACCCCCTGTTTCTACAACAGTGCAGTCTACAACAGCTGCACCCCCTGTTTCTACAACAGTTGCACCCCCTGTTTCTACAACAGTTGCACCCCCTGTTTCTACAACAGCTGCACCCCCTGTTTCTACAACAGTTGCACCCCCTGTTTCTACAACAGTTGCACCCCCTGTTTCTTCTACAGTACAGTCTACAACAGTTGCACCCCCTGTTTCTACAACAGTTGCACCCCCTGTTTCTACAACAGTTGCACCCCCTGTTTCTACAACAGTTGCACCCCCTGTTTCTTCGACAGTACAGTCTACAACAGTTGCACCCCCTGTTTCTACAACAGTTGCACCCCCTGTTTCTACAACAGTTGCACCCCCTGTTTCTACAACAGTTGCACCCCCTGTTTCTACAACAGTTGCACCCCCTGTTTCTTCGACAGTACAGTCTACAACAGTTGCACCCCCTGTTTCTACAACAGTTGCACCCCCTGTTTCTACAACAGTTGCACCCCCTGTTTCTACAACAGTTGCACCCCCCGTTTCTACAACAGTTGCACCCCCTGTTTCTTCTACAGTGCAGTCTACAACAGTTGCACCCCCTGTTTCTACAACAGTAGCACCCCCTGTTTCTTCTACAGTGCAGTCTACAACAGTTGCACCCCCTGTTTCTACAACAGTAGCACCCCCTGTTTCTTCTACAGTGCAGTCTACAACAGTTGCGCCTCCTGTTTCTACAACAGTTGCACCCCCTGTTTCTACAACAGTTGCACCCCCTGTTTCTACAACAGTTGCACCCCCTGTTTCTACAACAGTTGCACCCCCTGTTTCTACAACAGTAGCACCCCCTGTTTCTACAACAATTGCACCCCCTGTTTCTTCGACAGTGCAGTCTACAACAGTTGCACCCCATGATCCAGATCTTTCTACAGAATCGTCCCCAGAATCAACTACAAAGGTGCCAGAAATCAATGCCGATGAATACTGTTTGAGCATCAATAAAGAAGGGTATTTCAGAGTCGAGAGTGACCCCACCTGCAAAGAGTAAGATGCGTGCCTGTAGCTGCATATTCGCCACTATATTTATTTTATTTACGCCTTTCAGTTATGTGAACTGTTTCAAATTATCGGGAGATACCCTTGGCTGGCTCTTTCATTGCAACACTGAAGAATATTTTAACACAGAGACAAGTCTTTGTGAAACTGAACGACCTGCTGACTGCTGACCAGCTAAATAATATTTACATTTCGTAATATTTACACATGTTCTAAAAGGAAAAAATATAAGTTTTGTATAAATACTTAAGTGGTTTATATGCAACTGTTTACTGTAATTTCCGAGTTTTTGCTAAGAGACGACTTGACGAAGAAATCATTTATATTGCTAACATATTTGTATACTTTTATTGTTATTATAGTATTATTATACATATTAGTAGAAATTTATATACTTAAATGTTTTTATTTTTTTATTAAATACTACCAAAGTGGATGATCTGAAACCTACGAGACTCACATATAGGTAGTAATATAGTATATACATATATACAATACATAATTTTAATGTTTATGAGCAAAAGTCTGGTTTAGTGGATGAACAGAACTCGCCGTTAAACCATTTTCCTGCATCACATTTCCCTTCGCGGCCTCTCCACTCGCCATTGATATTTCTGCACTCGGTAAACCTATAAGAACAAACATGTATGCATACAGTATATATATTCCTAATAATTTCGATCTAATCGGTTGCTTACGTAGCGCATGTGGGGTCCATTTCATTTGTCAATTGTCCATCTTTTTGGGTATCCTTACAGAGAGTGTCCGGATCGCGAGGTGTAGGTGTACAATTCACCTTACCCGTTGCTTTTGGATAGCATATATATTTACCGCCAGTGCAATGGTAGTCCTTGGGACAGTCGATATAGTCCTTAGATGGAACGCCTAGGCAATGAATATACTATTATTTGATAATTGTATATATATATATATGATCTATGTACTATGGTTACCATTTCTGCAAATCGAAAATGTGGTTTCGCTGTGGCATGCAGCCATAACTTCAGTCTGACAGACATCGCACTGAGCAAGTAAATTTCCGGGCAGTGCAAAGCAAACTACAAGAAAAGTCACCTAGAAAATATACAGTAACTAGTGGTATATCCTATGATTCAGAAGAACAGCTTAACAATACTTACGATCTTTGATAACTGAATCATTTTTGGAGCATGTGCAGTGGAGCAGCTAATATGATAAACTGGCCAAAATTGATGGGCCACTTGATATATATGCTCATCTATAAGCATAGATAAGCAGAATAACCTTGAGTACATGATAAGGAAATTTTTGACTTCAATAAACCGTGGCAGAATCATAAACAAGAGAGGATGTGAGATAAAAAACTGAATTCGGAGAAAAAATAAAGTAATCTTTATTAGTACATTTTATTTTTGTAGTTCATTCAACAACAAGATATTTAAGATTAGGTACAGTGATCAGGTTTCACAGCACCGCAAGCAGATCCATTGAAATAGGGATTCTTCGTTGAGCAGGAGTATATGGTACCTTGTAGTTTACCAGTCGCTCCATTTTCGTAACAGTAAACAAAACTAAAAGAAATTAATTGTAGATTGAATTATTGAACACTATACTAGCGTTGGTACTTACGTTTTACAGGTAGGATCATCCTCGTTTACGTAGTTGTCAGGCTTTCCAATGGCATTGCAATATGCATCGAGATCTACGACAGGCTTACAAACGGGATCATACCGGCTTTCCGGATAACATATATACTTTTCGCCCGTACAAACGTAATTGGCTGGGCAGGTGATTACCTTGTTCGATGGCTTACCTAGATCAGAATGGGCTTGGTGAGGCATTTGGTTAATATTTTATTGAGATGTACAATTACCCTTGTTGCAGATCGAATAGGTATTCTGGGAATGACAGGCCGCCTGGCCTTTCAGGCAAACATCGCATTCTCCATTCAGATATTGCACCAATAGCACCTATTTAGAAATAAGCTAAATATATAATTCTTTCAAAAGGGGTAGTTAAAAACATCTCTAGTTACCAGAGTTATAAGTAGTCTTAACCACATCATGTTTTATCGCTCGCTTTACTTTTCCAACTAAATTATTTTTTGCAAAATTTAGGCCTTTATATACTTTTTTTGGTGCTGATAATCCTATATCATATCTTGGTTTTTGTTTGTTTTTAAACTATTTTATCAGCTTCTTATTTAGACTCTTCGTTTAATACATATATTTTGAATAAAATCTGATTCTTTTTAGTAAAAATGTATATATTATTTGAACAGACTTTTCCTCTGGAAACACAATAGCTGGAACTATAAAATAAAACAGATTTTAAACCGAACCACAATTTCGTATAGTCAATAATAATTTACATCTTATATGCGTATTTTGTTCTCCTTGTTCTGTCTGTTTCGGTATTAAGTATCTCTGAAATATGTTTTTGAATAGTATTTGACTATTGGAATGGTAAATACATATTTCGAGTTACCAGCGTTAGGAACACAGCTCATCCACACTTACGAACGCACCTCTGTCAAATCTTAGACTAAAATGCTGAGCAGAAAAATATAATCTTAATGTATCGCAAAGAGACTCGAGAACGTTTTATGCATTTATAATTTTATGTTTGTAGTTTATTGCGTATTTAGGCATTTGTCAATAAATTAAAGAATTATAACTTTTACTTTGTCTTATAAAAATATATATATATGTGTATTCACAAATTGAAGGCGCATTTGTTAGCTGTTAGCTGTAGTATACAAAATGTGTAGGAATACATTCGAGTGTTTGAGTTTTGAGTGTATGAAATGCATAATAAATACAATAATAATTTATCTTGTGGACGTAATATGGACATACATTTCGGTATTGGTAGACACATACGTATAAGTACATGGATAAATGTGTATGGGTGTATAATTTATACTACAAGATAGTTATGAATTCGCACAGTTGCCGTTTAGTCTTCGTTTAGTTATATATATATATAAATATATATATTTGTATAAATTGTATATCTATTATATCTAAACTATATCTAAATGTAAAACACAACATATATATAAATATAATTATAGATGCTACGTATATAAATTGCAGACCTGTTTGTGTGTAGCTTAAGGCAAATCATAGCAGTATAAGAAGCACTTAGTAAATTTCTCTTCTGTTAAGCTAAGGCATAAATTCGTTACTTTCTAAAACGAAATAATACTTCGTCGTCAGCAAATGCAGTTTGTTTTTGTTTCTATGTCTGATTGTTTGTTTTTGTTCCAGAAGCTCTAAACGCAGCCGTATTCATACCAAATGCTATTGCTTTTATCCTCGTTACGTTTGCGCAGTGTTTTATCATCCTGATTCGCGCTGCCGGCGACGCTGCCGCCACTGCCGGTGGCCTGCAGGAGTGGGCTCTGATCGTTGGTTGTGCTGTTCGCTGCACTGCCAATGGTTGTATTGATACGGTTGTACATGAGAAACGTGGCTGGCTGAGTGTCGCTCTTCAGCGGAGTCTGCGGCTCAGCGCCAGTGGTTGCGGCAGAGGCTGCTGCAGCATTGTTGTTTGGCGTAGGCGTAGAAGCGGCCTGAGGCTGTTGTGCCGTGGCGCTGGAGCCATCGGGCAGCTTCTCGTCGATCAGATAAACGGTGCGACGCGAGCCAGCAGTGCCCAGGGTTAAGCTGCTGCCAGTTACATCCGGCGGTTCGAGGCTGCTGCAAGCAAAAGACAATTAGTATCAAGAAATAGACAGCAAATCGTATAGCAAAAGAAATGTATCCACAAAAGACAGACAATATATACATAGCTTTACATTTAGGGATTTGGGAATGTGGGATACGGTTCTTGGGTTTTATTGGAATTATATTTTATGTTAAACATTTAAAAGCGCATACCCGTGCACGCTATTTCTACGTGAATTACTCAAATCCGTACGTTTCTGTGCCTGCAGGCTACTTCGCACAGTGCCACCGCGTTGTATGGAGCTATCCAGCAAATCCCTATAGAGTACATATACAATACATAAACAGTGTGTGCGAGTGTGTGTGCAAAGTTGATGATGTTGTTGTTGTGTATATACATGTAAATAGAAGAACCATAAACCAAAACTAAGTACATCACTTAACCATCAAAGCAAATGCATTCGGCAAGCCAAAGCTGAGATAGCATTATCTTCCGTTTATCATCTATTTGGTAAAGTATAGCACGAATAGTTTCACACTATCTATACTTTGCCAAATTTAAACATATTTGGATAAAGGGTATATAGTGCCGTTTAACGAAATCTTGTCTAATGTTGCAATAATCATAATTCCAAAAAAATTATAGTTCTCTAGTTCTTATAACCGTTTGCTTACCGCTGCAGACTCTGACGCAATGGCATGTTACGCTGTAGCAGATGCGTATCGGAGGCAATGGATAGCGGCTCCTCGTTGCTATTATCCGATTCATTTCCGCCCGATTCAGAACCGATGACAAACTGTGAATTGGTGCGAGCATCATCAACCCACGAGCGACGATTCTGAAATAAATCAAGTTTTAGCTAAGCGCCTGAACTATGCTGATAATTGCTGATGTTCCTTTACCCGACTTGGCACCTTGTTCATCAAATCGGAGCTGGCTTTCTTGACACGCCTAACGAGGCTGCTGGCAAATGGTTTTCTGTGGAATATTAAGATTTATCAATGCTCCGCTTAGATTAACTAACCACCGACATACTTCTTTTGCACTGTGGTTTCCGATTTCTTATAGTGCTCCATTATCTTCTCCTCCAACTTTTCCTTTTGCCGCTTTAGGCTGTGTACACGCTCTGTGTAGTTCTTCTCTTCCTCATGGAAGTGCTTCTTGTCCTCCAATGAAATGGCCAGCAATTCTTGGTATTGCGACAGTAGCTGTGACACATTGTCCATCAAGGCCTTGCGTTCCGAGTCCAGGTCCGCATTGTTTTGTATCAGCATCTGGGAGATGGAAAGCAAGGATTAGTCGAGTATAACATGAGCAAAAGCATACACCGTAACTCACCTCGCAACGCTGCTGCACCTTCGAGTACTCGACCTGGAGGAGACGCACCTGATCCTGTTTGGCATTCAGCTCGCCTGTCAACTCGGTATTTTGCAATTTTAGACTACTGTGCTCCACGCGAATCATCTTGTACTGTTCCTGAATGTTCTTGTACTCGTTCTTGAACCGATCACTGGTGGCGAAGAGATTGCGGAAGTCGTCGGTCAGCTTTGAGTGCTCGGTGCGCAGAATGGCAAGATCTTCGTGGCAGGTTTTCATGCTATTGGTCTGTGTGACCAGTTCCTCGATGCGTTGCTCCTGCGATTGGATGGTCTCACGTGCATCACGCGTCTCTTGGCGCAGATCACGCACAGCTGCCTTCAACTGTTCCTTGTCCTTGTTGAGTGATTCGTATTCAGCAGAGAGTTGATCGTGCAGGCACTGCAATGTCACCTGATCTTGAAGCGCGTGCTTATGCTCCTGCTGCAGCGCATCAATTTCCTTCAACAACGTATCCTTCTCGGCGGCCAACTGCGAATTGGCCAGTTGTAGCGCCACATGCTGTGTATTGAGCGAGGTGATCTGTGAGCCCAATGCAGCCACATCTACACTTAACCGCGCATTCTCCGTTTGCAACTGCGTATTGCTGTCCTGTAAACGCGTCACTTCCGCCGCATCCCGGGACGGTCTGAGATGCAGTTTGTGCTCGAAGCGCAACTCCTGCGCTGTGGGCACCTTGGGCGCGGCTGATAATTCGATATTCTTTTCGACGGTAAAGATTTCCTGCCGATGACAGAGCACACACATGTCCGACGTGACGCCCGCCTCCTGCTGCTGTTCACGATTGACGTTCAGCATAATTTCACGCACAGTTTTAAAGGTTTCGGGATTGCGCACCAGCTTCTCCACCACATGCTCCACATTTAGTTCGGATGGCTCTCCATCGACCTCGTTGACGTCCAGTCCGAGTTTTTCCAGATTGTGGCGCACCTTCTTGGTGACTAGCGTCCCATTGACCAGATCGTTGCGTAGCGTGCTTATCATTTCCTGATCTATGTTACGCTGCGAGCTCAGCTCTTGATTCTGTTTTTCCAGTTCGGCAAGCTTTTGTTGAACTTGCTCCGCCTCCTCCTGCACTTTGGCGAACCTCATTATTTCTTTGGCTTGGGCATCCAGCCTATTAATGCTCTCGTCCAGTTCCACAGACTTTTGTTCACTGCTCTCCTTAAGCTTTGCCACCTCTTTGATCAGGCTGGCATTCTCACGCTCGTACGTACATACCTTGGCCTCAATCTCGTAAAGTTTCTGTTTTGTCTGCTCGAACTGTTGTGTTTTCTCAACATATTGCTCCAACTCCTTGGTCTTGGCTTCTGCGAGACGTTCCAAATCATCGGCTCGCCTCTGAATGCTCTCGTTGAGCGTTTGAATGCGTTGTTTTTCTTTGTTCAGCGTCTCCACGTATTGTTCGGCATCCGAGAGTTTTTGCCGATCTGCCTCACGCTCTAGACTCTGACGATCGTAGCTCTTCTGTCGGTTATCCACGGCATCCTGCAGCTTTTTGTTCTCTTCCAATGCGTTCTTAAACACGCTTTCCAATTCCACATTCTGTTGGGTTAATCTCTGTATATTCTCTTGCATTTGCTCAATTTTCAGTGACAATTTCTTCTTCTCCTTTTCAAGCTCCAACATTTTGCTGGTGGATTCATGGAAGCTGTTCTCTTTCAATTGCTCTAGGGCAGCGGTCAGTCGACGGTTCTCCAGTTCTAGCTTTAGAGCACGCGTTTGCGCATTGTTCGTGAGTTGCTCGGACAAACTATTGTCCCCTGAATTGCACTCGTCTTCATTGTCCGAAAATGATTTGTCGATTTCCTGCGTGCAATTGAGATTTTTTGCTACCAGCTGCAGCTGCGCATTCTCTTCAAGAAGCTCTTCCAGTTTGGCTCGATCCACATCTCGCTCGAGCGCCATATCATTTATTTTCTGTTTATACTTGATAATCTCCGACTCCAAGGTAATGGCATGTTCCGAACGCTTGCGTGAACGTTGCAGCTGCTCTTCCAGCATTTCCCTGTGAAATTGTGATTAACATATAAGTCATTTTCGTTTTTGTTTATATATTCTGCTTATTATACTTAGATTCAAGCAGCACACGATTATCCTCGCGCAGCTCTTCCACACGAGATTTGTAGAAGTCAGAGTCGCCAAGCTTTTCCCGATATTTCTGTACCTCAATCTCTAAGCGATCGGCTCGTTCAGCACGCTCCCGCAATATATCCACCTCATCCCGATAGGCAGCCGCACGCTTGGCCTCGGTAAACCATTCCTGGCTCTGTAATGGATGCAAAAAAAAATATTAGTTAATTTTTACTCCCACAATTTAGGGCAACTTACTTCCTGGCGCAGCTTATCAAAACGCTGCTTTTTGTCATCCAGTTCTTCGCGTAACTCCAGCAGATTCTCCGACTTCTCCTCACTGCAAACGGTAAATAATATAATTATTTATTATTGTTAATTGGATTAAGTCACTTACAGTTCTTGACGCAACTTCCGATTCTTAGATCTAAGATCTGCGCATTCCACGGCTAAGTGATTGCTTTCCGAATTGGAAGATGACGAGGGCGTCGAGGTGGCTGTACCGCTGGAAGGTGAACGTGGAACACTGACACCTTGACCGCACTCGACGCCATCTGTGGCACTAAGCTCTGGCTCCACGCACACTGTCTCGATCCACTTCAAGTACATTTGATCACGCTCCTTGGTTAGGCGGATTATGTGTCCATACATATTCTCGGCCGAGAGACGTTCTATTGAATCCTCGGTGAGCACCAGGCTGTGGCTATCCGTCACCTGTTTGATGAGCGCCACAATGCCATGCTGTGTCTCTAGATCCAGCTCCTTAATGCGTGCTATGAAAAGCTCTTTGTTGGGGCATTGCACCGCTGCGCCCAGTAACAGTGTTAGCAGTGTTTTCATCTGTTCCAAGCCCTGCTTGCTTTCCGGATAATAGCCCAGCACATAGGCATCAGGCAGCACCAGTATAGTCTGTCCCAGTTCCTCCTCGAACAGTGCCTTCAGATTACGTACTATACACTCAAAGTTTTTGGCACGCGCCACGCTCAGCGCATTACCGCTAAGTTCGCTAAGCAGCTCGCAGGGATTGTTCTGTGGCTCTGGATCGATTTGCAACCAAACGCTGTGTATTATGTGGCCATCCAGCAGCGAGGTATAACCAGCGAGCAGCTCGGCACGTGGCAGACATGATTCCAGCTGAAAGTGAAAGATCACGACATTAGAATGCATTGGTAACTAATTGTAACTGTAGCCATAAAACGAACTAGTTCCAATATATATTAAACACAATACCTTGTATAAATTGTTAAATTCATTTTTTTTGTAAGGAAAAGAGACTATTCCTAACTTGAAGATATCCTATACTGAATGTTTTAATTATCTCCACTCTTTTTAATAAAGTTAACATACGTTTATATAGAAAAACGATGTATGTATGTATGCTAAATATATTTTATTGATATTCCCTCTTTTAGTATGCCCATTTGTCAAGGGTATAAAAGCCGGTCGAGTACAACTCGGAGTTCTCGCAATTGGCAAACAAAGGCCTGCCGACGGGCCGCTGCTAATGACAGCAGTAAAAAAGTTGTTTTTGTACCGTAAACAGTAGCAATAGCCAAAGCCACAGTTACAATGACCTTGGGGCTAAGCGTCGGAAATCTATGTGGCTATAAATATGTATGTACGCATGTATGCTTCTACATGCATGTATTTACATACATACATACATATGTGTGTGCTGCGGGCGCATGTAAATTGAACACTTGAATATTTGTGTATGGCAATCACGTTTTTATTCGGCTGCCCTCTTATGAGCATGTCGAGCATGTTCATCCACTCACCCAAGAGACGAGCGCTCCATTTATGAATTCGTCAATTTCCATCGGTGTTGCGGTCGCCGTACCAGCCATTGTTGCTGTTTTTCCAGCGTATGTGTATGTGTGTGTGAGTGTGCCTGCGTGCGTGCGCTTACGGGGCTACACCTGCACCTGCCGTCAATGCGATTATTACAGCGGCGACACCAACGGCAGTGGCGGCTGTGTCTTTGTTTCTAATTCAATTGCCGCCGTGACAGCTTCACAGCTTCCAAATCATTTTACATGCAAACACACACACTCACACACGCGTGCATAGAAACAATTTGGCAATAACAATAACAGAAAACTCGAGAAGATCTTAATTTAGTGTTCTTAATTTTATGTATAAGCTTCGAATGGACGTTCAGGTTCAGTTATTTAACAATAATAAGTAACAATCTAACGTTTTTTTATTTTGGGCGAAACACCTGCGTTGCGCTTGTTGTAAATTGGGGATGTAAGAAATAAACAGCTAGATATGTGCTTGATACATCGATACAATTCGTGTGTTATCGATATAAGTACATTTTACGATCTCGTTTTTGTAAGAAATTTATGAATTCCATTAGGAAATAAATAAAATTAAGTCTACTCTAGTTAAATTTAGTTTTTCCATTATGTTAGTATATTCACTATCGATTGCTTACCGAAATTGTTACTGTATCGATCTGCATTCAGCTGTTTAATATTTTGCCGCTAGTGGCAACGCTGTCAGTTAGTTGCCGTTGACATTTCTTAGCGCCCAAAGCTTATTTGTGTGTGGGAATGCCTGGCTATACTGGCGAACGGATTATTTAACGCGTCCGTAAAGATGGCTTCGATTGCGCATCCAAAATTGCAAAATACGAAAATTGCACTGTTAAATTAGTTAATTATATTTGAAAAAAATAAAACGCATTCGAAACGTATTGAAAACGAAAATAAATTTAAAAAAACGACCGTAAGAGTGCGTGAAGTTAAGAGCGGTTTGCCTATATATAGATACTTCTATATATATGCACAATCAATTGCAAATAGGTTAAAATATTTAAGAATACGACATGGGCAATCAACCGGGTAAACTGCAGGCACCACAGAGTGGACGGCCCAAAAAGAATGTGCATTGGAAATCTGCAGGCAAGTTAAACGGAATTGCCCGTTCCAAATTCCATTAAAAAATTCAAGTAAAATTCGAGCATATATTCCCGAATTTCCACACACTGAAAATCTTCTCTAATTGGCTGCGAGAGCTCGCACACACATAGTAGTAGTCCACATAGTTGGTGGGAGCGCTAGAAATATTCCTATTTTTAGCCACTCGCACATTCAAGTGGTTGCCGCGGCCGTCCATTGACGACGCCGTCCGTCGGCCCGTTTTTCTGTTTTCTATACTCATTGAAGATCGATCGAAAGAGGGGAATGATGTCTGACGAAAGCGTTTGTAACAGGCAGATGAAGGGATATTTCCTGTTAATAAAGCGGGGGAGTATACAAACAATTTTCCCTTTAGTATTTTATATAGCCTTCGCAGATTTTTATTTAATCTCTATAAAATTGAAGGTGCTTTTTTTGTCTAGATAAACAATTCAGCACTCGTGGGTTTCCTGTTCATATAAATATACGAATTTTGGGATATTCTTATTTATATCTTTATTTTTAAGTTTTTTTTTAGGGGCTAGTAAATGAAAGGTCGAATGATTATAGGGTATAATTTCATAATTATCAGCTGAAATAATTCAAACTAGAGTGATTTATAATTTATTTATCAGATCGGCGTTATTGCCAGGGTATCTAGCAGTCGAGTGCATAAAGTTATATATTAGTGTATGACGAACCATAAATATACATACACTTTACCACTTAAGTCACCGTACCCCCTGTTCGTTTTTACAAAACACGCTGTAACTTCGTCAAATTTTTATATAAAAAAAAAGTTTTGATGGTGGTTGATAAAGTGATCTATTAACTACACAATAGCATTTTAATAATAGTAAAATATGATTTTAGTCTAATATTATAACTAAAAAACTAAAAATATTCACATTTTCGACTCCACAAAAGTCACCGTACTCTTGCTTGCTCTGCGCTGTCTGGCGCCAATGTTCTCTTTAGACCTAACGAGGATTTTCGAAACATGTGTGCAATGTATTCAAAATTAATGATACTTGGTGTGAATTACTTGTCTTGGACATAATTTGCAAATTTCGTCATAAAAATGGCCAGTAAAGAGATAACTGTAGAAGAAGGTGGGCGGATCTTGCAGCTCCACACAAAGGAGCAAAAGTCGTATGCAGAGATAGCTAAACTAATGTCTAGAGCCAAGCCAACCATCCAAACAGTAATTGGCCGTTTTAAATACGAGGGACGTATCAAAAATAATACCAGATCTGGCCAACCACCTTCACTTTTCATTCGCGACAAGCGCTAAATAAGGCATTTGGTGGACAAGGATCCATTTTCCAGCGCAGTAAACATTGCATCAGAGATAAGTAACATTTCTCAAAAGGATATACACCCGGAAACCGTTCGTAAAGCCATAAAATCATACAACTTTAGGTCTTATACTCCTCGCAAAAAACCATACGTAAATTTAACAAATAGGAAAAAGCGTATGGAGTTTGCTAAGGCGTATGTGGAAAAACCGGTTGACTTTTGGCGAAAGGTAATCTTCTCAGATGAGTCAAAGTTCAACATTTTTGGCTCGGACGGGCGTGTGGAGATGACCTGGAGATGCTCTTAATCCAAAAAATACAAAAAAGACCATAAAGCACGGTGGCGGTGGTCTTATGGTTTGGGGTTGTATAGCTGCATCTGGCGTTGGAAGCTTGGAGTTTATTGACGGAGTGATGATCCAACATACCTACATTGACATCCTCAAAAGAAAATGGATCCTTGTCCACCAAATGCCTTATTTGGCGCTTGTCGCGAATGGAAAGTGAAGGTGGTTGGCCAGATCTGGTATTATTTTTGATACGTCCCTCGTATTTAAAACGGCCAATTACTGTTTGGATGGTTGGCTTGGCTCTAGACATTAGTTTAGCTATCTCTGCATACGACTTTTGCTCCTTTGTGTGGAGCTGCAAGATCCGCCCACCTTCTTCTACAGTTATCCCTTTACTGGTCATTTTTATGACGAAATTTGCAAATTTTGTCCAACACGAAGAGTTCACACAAAGTAGTATTAATTTTGAAGACATTGCACACATGTTTTGAAAATCCCCGTTAGGTCTAAAAAGAACATTGGCGCCAGACAGCACAGAGCAAGCAAGAGTACGGTGACTTTTGTGGAGTCGAAAATGTGAATATTTTTAGTTTTTTAGTTATAATATTAGACTAAAATCATATTTTACTATTATTAAAATGCTATTGTGTAGTTAACAGATCACTTTATCAACCACCATCAAAACTTTTTTTTTATATAAAAATTTGACGAAGTTACAGCGTGTTTTGTGAAAACGAACAGGGGGTACGGTGACTTAAGTGGTACAGTGTATATAATACCTCTCTTTAACAGTTCATATCAGCCTACAGGGTATTTACTAGTCGTACACTCGCAACTCTTCCGATCTTGTCTCTTCTGTTTTTCTTGAATCTTTGGCCTAAAATTTGAAAAAAAGCGACAAAGTAATGTTTTCGAAATAGTTTCTTTTGAACACGGCGCAGGCGCTTGAGTTTCGAGCTTTTAGAGTGTATTTTGTGCATTATTTACCTGTGATTAATTTGCTCTCTTTTTGCTGCCTTTGATAGAACGGCCCTCTCCGCCGGGCCGTCCCATATTGACGCCGCTGGCGCTCTCCGAGCAGCAGCCCGATGTGGTGAATCTGCGCTGGGAACGCCCGCTGCTGGACGGTGGCTCGCCCATCGTGGGCTACACGGTGGAGCAGCGGCGCGTTGGCTCGCCCCATTGGGTGCGCGCCACACCCACGCCCATCTCCGGCTGTGAGATTCAGATAAGCGGCCTGGAGCCGGGCTGGCGCTACGAGTTCCGCTGCTTTGCCGAGAACATTGTGGGTCGCTCGAATGCCAGCGAGCTGTCCGATCCGCTAACTGTGACGCTGCAGAGGAACGCGATCAGTGTGCCGCGCTTTGTGGAGGAGCTGGCGGACATGGATGCCGTGGAGGACGAGCGCATTGAGTTCCGTGTGCGCATCCTGGGCGAACCGCCGCCAGAGATCAATTGGTTCAAGGATGGCTATGAGATCTTCAGCAGCCGCCGCACCAAGATTGTCAACGAGCACGATTGTAGTGTGCTGATCATACACCAGGTGGCGCTGACTGACGAGGGCGAGATCAAGTGCTCGGCCACGAATCGGGCGGGCCATGTGGTCACCAAGAGCCGTCTGAAGGTGCAGGCTCCGCCCAAGATTCGCCTGCCGCGCACCTACGAGGACGGCCTCATTGTGGAGGCGGAGGAGGTGCTACGCTTGAAGGTGGGCGTGGCCGGGCAGCCAGCTCCAGCCATCACCTGGCTGCACGAGGGCGAGGTGATCGTGCCCAGCAACCGCTTCGAGGTGACCAACACGGAGAAGAACTCCCTGCTGAAGATCGACAACGTGCAGCGCTCGGATCGCGGCGAGTATATGGTGCGCGCCTGGAACAAGCTGGGCGAGGACATCACCTCCTTCCTGGTCACCGTCACGGCCAGGCCGAATGCGCCCGGTGCGCCACGCCTCAACATGTCCTTTGGCAAGTCGGCCACGCTGTCGTGGACAGCGCCGCTAGACGATGGCGGCTGCAAGATCGGCAACTACATCGTGGAGTACTTTCGCATCGGCTGGAACGTGTGGCTCAAGGCGGCCACCACTCGGGCGCTGAGCACCACGCTGCACGACCTGATCGAGGGCTCCGAGTACAAGTTTCGCGTGAAGGCCGAGAATCCGTATGGCCTGAGCGAGCCCTCGCAGGAGTCGGAACTGCTCTTCATACCCGATCCCAAGCGTGGCATCACCAAGCCCAAGTCGGCCACTAAAATTGCCGGCGATGAGCGCAACGGGAACGGGGCGACGCACAAGGAGAAGGACAAGGACATATCGAAGCCAGTGCCGCCACGTCGGAAGACGCTCTCGCCGCCACGCCCACAAGCGGATGCGGCGACCAGCATGTCCGCCTCGCCCAAGCAATCGCCGCGTGGCTCGCGCAAGCCCACGCCGCAACTGGTGGACAGCGAGCAGCTGCGTCACGAGATGTCCTACGGCACCTCCGACCAGGCGCTCAAGATGAGCGTGCGCAAGAGCCCGTCGCTGAGCAGCGCCGACTCGGCTGCCGTGCAAACCTCCAAGCCCGACTCCAATCCCAAGCTGAATTTGACGCTGATCACCACAACGGCGCTGGCGGAGAAGCCGGCGGCACAGTCCAGGCCACCCAAGTCGCCCACAGCTGCGGTGCCGCTGAAGCTCTTCAATGCCAAGCCGGCGGCCATTGTGAAGGACAAGTCACCTGGTCGGCCAGCACAGAAGCCTCAGCCACTGCCGCAGCCACCGATAGCAGCGCTGGCATCGTTGACAGCACTGGAGTCCGCCCTAGATCCCACACAGCGTCAACCTGCGCCGCTGAGGAAGAGTCCGACGCCGCCGCAGCCCATCAAGTCGACACCCGCGCTGCAGCGCAGCGCTGAGCCCGTCCAGCTGGGCGTCAATCAGAATGTGAGACGCTTTTCTGGCCACTCCCTCAGCCCGGCCAAGCATGTGCCCGCCTTGGCCATAGCCATAGCCACCAGTGCCCACATGGGTGAGCAGCTGCCCACCATTGAGATCAGTGCCCCGCCTCCCGCCCAGCCAGAGCGAGAGCCAGCACCAGAGCCAGCGCCAGAGCCAGAGCCTGTGCCGCCAACTCCCACATCGGAGTCCACGCCGCCAGTGCCCAAGATGCGTCCACCGAAGCCAGCGGATAAGCACGACGAGGTCCACACGAGCAATGAGTTCATGCTGGTGGTCTTCGACAAGAACAGCAAGGTCAAGGATAAGGACAGTAAGTAGCCGAGATAGTTCCAGAGATTCACATTGATATTCGCTTGTGTCTCCCTACCCAGAGCAAGATTCCTTTGAGCTGGAACTGGAGGACGCCATTCAGCCACCGCCGATCTCCATCTCTGCGCCGGATCTGGCCTTCCTGGAGTTCACCAATCTGCACACGACTTTCCCGCTGCGCCGCTCGGTCAGCTCCACCGAGCTGCTCTACGAGCGCGCCATGGCGCGTTTCTACGAAGCCGTGGAGTTGGAGCAAGCCTCCAAGGCCTCCAAGGTGAAGGCTGCAAAGCCCCAGGAGCCACCAGCCATGGCTGTGACCGGTTCGACCACGTTCCGCAAGCGTCTGGGCTCCATGACGGAGGCGGAGCGTGCGTCCTTCGAGCGCCGCAGCGAGCTGAGGCGTCAGTCGGCGGACATGGTGCCCATGGGACGCAAATGGGATTCGAGGGAGAACGTGAACATCGTCGATCTAAAGAACTTGACGCGCGCCAATACGGAGCATCTCCTCAATCTGCAGGCAAGGGATACTGAGAGTCGGGAACAGGATTTGGAGGAGTATGACGAGGATCGCACGGAGAGCACAGCCGACGACAGCGAGGAGCTGGACATGGACGAGGATCAGCAGCAGCAGCAGGGCTTCGATCTGGGCACTGATTACACCGAGAGCACCGCCACCTCCGACCAGGACTCCATTGAGCAGTTCAAGATGCAGCTGATGGCGCGCACTCACTCGCCCAGTCCGCGTGACCTGGAGACGTATCATCCGCGCAACATGGGCGCCGGCACCTTCACCCCGTATCAGGCGCCCACGCCGGAGCAGGCGGCTGTGGTGCTCAATCGACCAATGCCTCTGCCCAGTCCGGACTTTGTGCCAAAGCCCATACTGAAACGGTCGTCTACTGAGCACGTGGAGATGTCCGTTAGCCAGCCTGCTAGCCCGGATGCACAGCAGCAGCAGGAGCTGGGAAATGGCGCTGCCAGCAGTCCCTCCCAGTCCACTCCTGCTGCAGCAGCCAGCAATTTGAAACTGGATCTGGCCAAGGGCATCAAGTCCTTCTTCAGCCGGGACAAGCGATCGGCCACCGAGAAGAACACCGAGGCCAACGAGGAGATCTCGAATCCTCTCGAGAAGACCAACGCTGCAGCCATCGCCGCGGAGCTGGAGGCGAAACGCAAGATAAAGGAGGAGGAGGAACTGCGGCGCCTGGAGCAGGAGCGACTGATGCAGGAGGAGGCACACGCAGCCGTGGACCACTACAGCGATCTGGTGCGCCAGGTGAGCAGCACCCACAAATACCACACGCCGCTCTACCTCGACCGCGATGAACTGAAGCGAGCTGCTGCCCGGGCGGGGCAGGATGATGACTACGACGACGACAACGGTGCTGCAGCGGAGCATCAGCAGCGCCGGGCACGCAGTCCCGATCAGGATCAGATGCTGCTGGCCCCGCCCACCGTCAGTCGGGAGCGTCGCCTGTCCATTTCAGAGCGGGAGCAGCTGGTGCATGTGCGTGATGCGGCCAGCAAGCATGCCATGCACAAGGCACCCGAAACACCAGCACCGGAAGATCACCAGCAGCAGGAGGAGGAGGAGGAACCGGAGTTTCCCGCTGTGTTGGTGGTGCCGCCACCCAAGTCCAAGAACAAAAAAGACGCCGAGGAGTGCAGCGAGAGCGTCCTAAGCGAAATCGTCGAGGCGCGTCCCGATGCACGTGGACGCACGCGCCTGGTCAAGGTCAAGCGCGTGATCAAGCGCCGTGTGCCCTCCAGCACGCGCTCCCGCGACGCCTCGCTGAGCAGGCCACAGCAGCCGCTGGCAGCTGGCGGCAGTCCCTTGCCCCTGGAGCACAGCTCGCAAGCGTCGCTGCTGCTGTCCGCCGCGGATCGCGAGCTGCTCGAGAAGGCAGCCAGCTTGGCGCTGTTGCAGTCGCAGTCCCGTTCCGAGGAGCAGGCACACGAGAAGGTGCGCTCCGCGCTGAGCTACTCGACGGATCTGGTGCTCTTCCTCGTTGCCTGCTATGTCTATCTGTTCAAGGACGCACGCCTCGTCCTGCCCATCCTGGCGCTGATGATCTACCGCCAGCTGGGCGAGGCAGTGCGTGGCTACATCCCCAGCTGGCTGCGACGCAAAGGCAACGATGGCGCCACCTGATCCACCCACAGCCAAAGCGCAGCTGCCCCCCAGTTCGTCATGCGTTTATCAGTTAAGTTAGTTCTTATCAATCTATCGACTTGTATTTTAAGCTTAAGCCTCCAAAAACTTCGGATCTACTACGAATTTCTTATGGATAACCCTGTATACGTATACGTCTACTTAAATTATATGGCTAACCGATCTTAGACTTGCTGTGGCTATATATGTTTCTATGTCTTTCGATTATTTGAGACTATATTTGTGTTTTCTGTCTGATCGTTAATCTCTGTTAGCATTAGAGACAAAAACTTGTTTTTCATTATATCGTCTGTCTGAATATAACTTCTGATTCAGATACTCTTATTGAGTAGATTTAATTTCTATTATCTCTTCTTATAATTACTAAATTTTTTACATATTTTCTATCTTTTGATATCTAAATATATCCTCTGATTATCTAACACTATTCCTAGCTAATTTCGTATTTAAGTTTCATATTAGACATTCTTTAATTTGAACTTTGACAGAGTATATCCTTTAGCCCTCGACATTATAGTTTCGATTGGAATATAATATTTGTATTATATCTTATTAGGAATAGGATATAATAAAACAATTATAATTCAATCTATTCCAAAAGGAACATTTGAGCTATGAGGTTGTTGCCTCTAATTTAAAGACATTCGAATTATCGAACCTACTCTAAAAGTCTGCTAAAGTTCTATAACATGTTAACCCAGTTGAATGTATAGATTACATTATAGCCAACAGCTCGCTAAGAATCGGTTCACTATATATTTATGAATCACTATACTTAAGCCTACTTTGTTATGTGTTGTGGTACTCTCTCCCTCTCCCGCTCAGTGCTCGCTGTTTAGGCCTCATAGATTATATTTTGTGTTTGTTTACGACTTATTTTGTCGGGCTTTTCTGGATTGTTGGTCAATTATTTGAGAAATAAAGCACACAAAAACACGAGGCTAGTCAAGTTCCGGTGAGACGTCAGCGCTATATCCAACTATAAACAGATCGAATCGGGTGACTTTCCTTATCGTTCGGTGTGTCAACAGCAGCTGCTGCTGCTGCTGCTGCGACAAATTGCGTGGAATCTTCTTTGGGCTTATCTGATCTAGGTAAATAGATGTTCGGCATAAAAGGGAGCTGCTGCCATGGCCAGAAGCACACTCCATCCTCCTCCACATTCCCAGCATGTCTGCCACATACGCCTGGATTCTCGTGCTCTGCCTGGGCCTGGGCCTGGCCCATGCTGCTATTGTGCCTGCCCAGGAGGCGGTCGGACCGCCACCAAATCTCGCCCAGGATCTAATGGATATCTATGGCCAAATACAGTTCAAGCCCATGCAGAAGCTGTTCGTGCGCTACCTGCTGAACGACGCCCAGTTCCAGGCCTTCGTCCGCATCTTCAACAGCAACGCGGGCTTCACCGCCTACTGGCGCCTGCTCGCCCAGCCGGAGGTGATGCTGTTCCGGCAGTGGGTGGACCAACAGCTGTTGGCTTCCTCTGGCAAGTTCAAGCTGGAAGAAGTGGAAGTGTGCACGACGATGATGAATCGCTATCCCTACCTGTCGGGCACCGTCTTCGGCTGGCAGGGATTCCTCAACGAGCTGGAAATGTATTTTCCACGTTACGCCATCAACGCCCAAGTCCAGCTCAAGGTGCAGCAGATGGGCATCTTTGCTCAGTTCTATCAACGACTGAGCGCCCTGAAGGTCGTCTACGAGCGCTGGTTGGCCATGCCCAGTACCCAGACGGTGCTTGACCAGCTCCAAGCTGAAGGCATTGACAATGCGCAGCTGGACACGATTGTGCGGGAACTGTTTGGCTGGCAGGTAACCAATACGACGACTCCAACACTTACGGTCACGCCCACTGTGCCAGCTGGCGCTGTGATGATGCCAGGAGCTCCACTAATCCTATAATATCTAGTACCAATTGCTAGAGGATTAGTCCTCCCTCAGGCTTAACTTGACTTAATATGGTGTTTGGTGTATTTATTTATATACAAATATATATATATATATATATATGCAAATATTTAGCAATTTTTAATTTTTTATTTATTTAAATTTGATGTAATGTAAGATATTTTAATAATTCTCTAATAGACTCCAATTGAGTTAAGGAACATCTAATAAGAAAATCCAATGAATCTAATTGAAAGAGTTCCGCTTCAGGCGAGTCCAATAAGAACTACAAAAGGAAAGGCTGCCAGACATGCTTATTCATTGATTGGGATTACAGCAGTTCATGAGAATCACATAGCAGAGCACTTTTAAAATACGACTTCAACTAAACTAAGCGCTATCATTACTTCTATTCTATTCATCCTAATACCAGCTTCACTTCATAGCATTATACAGAATTCCGAATTCTTAGTTTAAATAGAAAAAACATAAATATACAATATAAAAACTCGAATTTTCAATTATAGCACATACAGCCGAACAGTCTGAACGAACAGTTATATATATTTCAATATACATATATATATATTATATATATTTCAATATACATAGATATATTTGTATAATTCCTTGAACTAACATAATTAACAAATTGCATTAATTGAGTTGAATGCGATTCTAGAACTTCAGCTTGCCCAGCGTGTCGGAGACTTTGCTGGCATTGCCTGGTTGTTTCCTTTTGTTTTTAATGGGCGTGGCAACCGATTTGGCTTTCTTAACGACCATATCCTTGTGGAGCTCTTTGAGTGTGGCATCCACCTTCTCCTGCTTGGCCTTGACAGTCTCCTTGAGCTGTTGAGTGAATCGAAACAGTTTAATATTTGGGAATCTGGGATCTCTGGTTGATTCTCTGCGCTCACCTGCTTGAGCTTGCCCTGCACTTCCTTTGGCTTCTTCTTGCCCTTGTTGTTGGCCACCTTGAAGACGTTCTTGGCCTTCTTGGACTTATTGAGCGCCGGCTTGGCAGATGCTTTGCCAGCGGCTGCAGCTCCGCCTGCTCCCGCTGCCTTCTTGGCATTGGCCTTGTTGCGACCCATGACGACGTGGCTGGAAAGAAGAGACACGACTTTGTTGTTGTTTTTTTTTTTTATAGAAACTTTATAAACTTTATTGTTAATTTATTAACTTGGTCAAACACATTTCACTTTTGTGGCAGCCACAGTCTGCTCCTCCGCTGTCTCCTCTGTGGAGCAGGGACGCTTGCCCAGCAGCTGCTTAGGCGTGGTTAAGAGTAGTTGGCTTAGCCTAAAGGAGACTCTATACATGTCCTTGTTGGGCGCCACATTGCGCACAAAGCTTATGCCCTGCAGTTCGTCGCCCAAGGCTGCTCCCAGATTGGTTTCCACCAGCTGCTGCACCAGCGCCTTCGTATTCTCTCCCTTGGCAAAGGAATAGACATGCACCAGCGGATAATTGGGCCTCTCCGGCAGCTCTTCAGCCGTATATAGGCCACGAAATGCATCCAGAAACTCCACAGCCATGGCTGGCAGATTCATGGTTATGTGAATGCTATAAGGCTCAGCTGGAGCTGGTGCGCGCCAACGCTCCAGCAAATCCTCCCGCAGCTCATTCAGTATAAACTCTCGTCCATCCTTATTAAACATTTTGATATGCACCAAGCACTTGTTGCGCTTGGCGTTGTGCTGCAACCACTGATAGCTGACGGGATTCAAATCATTGGCCAGCACCTGGCAGCGCTTCTTGGCCGCTGGCACGCTGAAGGGACCAACGCCAGCGAAGACGTCGTAGAGCACATCATTGGGCTTCAGCATGTTAACAATCCGCTCGTGCTCTGTGGACAGGCGTGGATTCCAGTAGACCTTGGAGAAGTCAAATTCAAAGGGCACGCCGTTCTCTTTGGTCTCCACCTGGTAATCCGCCTCGCCGCAAATGAGCTCCAGCTGAAAGTTGCGATAGGTATTGTCAATGGAGGCCGCCTTGTTGACCACGGTGCGACAGTTGGGCAGCTTATCGCGCAGCACCTCGCCGATGAGCTGTTTGTAGGGCAGCAGATGGTCCCGCAGATTCAGATGCACAATGTGACCAATGCGTGAGAAGGAGGAGAGTCCCTCTTCGTTCTCGGGCAGCACGCTCTTTAATATTTCATTGGCGCTCCAGTTCTCATAGCTAAGTTCGATCTCTGCATGGCTGAAGTTGTCTTGCGTCACCTGCTGCTGCTCCAGCTCGGCGATGGGTAGTGATTCCCAATTCTTAACTGGCAGTGGATGCAGCAGTATCTCTCGCTGATTATCCACGGCACGTACTGGCTGCAGGTGCTCCATTTTAAGTAGCAGCTTCTTTACCAGCGGAATCACACGCTGAGCCTGAGATTCGGGCACTCGAAGTCGAGGGATTTGCACATGTTTTTGAAAGTCCGCGCGCTGCAGCTCACGCATGCCACGCACAGAGGCAGGCGGCAACAGCTCCGTACAGTCCATGTTGCGGTAATAGTGGCGTAAACGTTTGCTTATTAACAGCAAATTTACGATTTTGGTAAGGGGTGGGGGCCTGGTGACCACGGAAAACATTAACAAAAAAAACGTGCATGCAATCAAGGCAGTCTCATTGAATTGATTTTACACGTTTTTGAATTGTTACAGTTAATCGCTCCCGATACCAATTAATCAATATAGCTTCAGCAAACACAAATAAACTTTCAGTTTATGTTAAAAACATAATTATCTTCGAAAATTACCTTAATTCTCAGATATTACAAAGCCAGCGAAAACAAATGAACTGGATGTTTGCTCCACGATGAACTTGTTCCATGCTTACTTTTGCAGTTGATCTGGCAACGCCGCAGCTAACAGCTGTTTGAGCCAGGAAAATGAGCGGCGCGCAAGGGAATGCAATTGAAATTCATCCAAAAATAAGATATTTAAGGTGAGTCATGAATGATATATTGAAAAAGTTGATAATAAAAGAACCTATAGTGCTTCAGAGCTTGTAGCACAACGGCATGCTGAAGTTGAATCGTCAAGAAACGGCCTTAAACGCACCAGCATTGAAGGCAGTGCAGAGGAAAAGGAGGAATTAAAAAATGCTTATGGTGAAATTTGCTATTAGTTTAATAAATACTTATGAAATAAACATTATTCTATGTTTTACAGCTAATTTACGTCTGCAATTATCTGCTAGACGTATTGAGCGACAGGCAGGCCGGGCTATAGCCATATGGAACGATGATCAACAGGCTGCCGAAGTTGTGCGTAAAGATGGAAAATTTGAGAGCTTTGGCTACAGTCAACAGGGGAAACTGTATTTGGAATACTACGAGGCTTTATTTTTGTTGGAATTAGTGTGTATACCAGTATAATGATATTATAATAGTTGTTAAAGTTCTTATTTATTACCACAACAGAATCGCCTTCAATTAGAGTACTGTGGAATGATTGTATCCATCGAGCAGGCCTACGTGTTGCTGCTTGGTGAGGAGGCTAGTGAGAAGTATAACAATTATTTGGTCTACTCCACTTTGTCACGTGCTGGCTATATAGTTGTCAGGCATAAGGCAGGATGTCGAACAGTCTCGAGCAACGTGGTCACAAGCGAAGATTGCATCTGGGCCCTGCTGGATGCTTCTCTGAGTAATAAGCCTGTGCCCCTGCACATAAAAGTCTCACAATTCTACAATGCCACACAGGAGAGAATGGTGTTGCTCAAGCAGCAAATCAGAAATCATACAGAAACGAGAGCAGACGAAAGCAGTCGAAATGAAGATCTAAACACCTTCAAGTTTGACACACGCAAGCGCAGAGCGCAGTCAGAGCCAACGGAGGAGCTGCCCAGCAAAAGAGCAAGCACAACAGGGAAGAGCCTTATTGACGACCTAAAAACTGAGCCGAGCTATATGAAATTCCAGCAAACTTTCGAAAAACTCGATATAGTGCAGCTGCAAAGCGAGGACTATCACTCCGATATAGACTCATCAATCCGCACCTTTGAGATCAGCTTCGATTTGCATCTTCACAACGAGGGCTTTCGACGCAGTGCACCGAAGACACCCACCTTCAGCGTGATTATTCTACAGCACGACGAACCATTTCCCACCCACAATGAGATGCTTCACTGCCAGCGCCAGCAGCAGCGAGCAGAGCAGCGAGCGCCGCTGCTCATCATATCCGTTAGCGAATCCAAACACATTCAAGCGTTTCTTTATTATATCAGCTAATAATTAGTCAGGTAAATGTATTTTGTGTGCGTATATGCATAATAATAATTGCTAATTTATATGCGTGTCTATATAAAGCTCTATAATTATACAATTGACGTGCAGAGTTGAAAACAATTCAATCAGAAATTTGTCATAAATGTTAAGGCCCTTTTAAAATTGTTAAAAATTTATTTTAAAAATTCTGGAAATTATTTTTAAAGATGGTAAAGTTGGTTTTAATCCAAAGTTAGGCCACTAATTCACATTTCCATATACAGAATGTGCCCATTGTGTGGGTTATAGGTGGGCCAAGCAGCGGCAAGACCACCCTCGCTCAGAGCATAGTGGATAAGTACGGCTACAAGCATCTGGACATCAATGCCATGATAGAACATGAGGCAAGTCTTGATGGCACTGCATAATCCATTCTTAACATAGAAACTGTCGCAGATCGAGACCAACACGCCTAAGGGTCAACAATTCGCTGAGGTAGTCAATGATGGTAATTTGGTACCGTTGGCTGAGGTCATGCCGTTGCTGGAGAAGGAGATAATGACTAATGCCAAGGGTCTGCAAGGATTTGTCATAGATGGGTGACTATGCAGCAGATGGTGAAGATTGTTCCACTATAAAGTTATCAATGATTCCACAGCTATCCTCAAAACCAAGCGGATGCCACAGTTCTGGAGCAGCAGGTTGGCGCGCCAGACTTGGTAATTGCTCTGAATGTGAACCAGGAGACGATAGACACGCGGCGATCTTCACAGAATGCTCGAGTGAGCATTACGGCACAAACATATATGAGCAATGTGAAGCCAGTGCTGGACCAATATGCCGGCAAGACGATGCAGCTGGATGGCGATCGTGATGCCAATGCCGTCTTTCAGGATGTGCTGCCCAACATGGAGATAATCACCAAGAATCATGGCCCCAAAATCTCCATTGAACGTTAGGTCGCATTCACACATTTCGATAGCGTTGCCAAATCAATCCAACTTTATAGTTTGAAATTGAAATATTAAGTATAACAAACAGATTTGTTTGTTTTTTCTTCTCTTTTTATTCATCTTTTCATATTTGTACGCACCACAGTACGCGGTAGGCAGATCTAAAAAAAAAAAACTAAAAGCTCACATAGCAAAGCTGCATAGTATTAGCTTTTTGAAACCGTTAGCGAAAGCTTTGCGCTCAGTCGCTCCCGACACACGCTGCATTAAGGGTGGAAATTCGACATAACGGAAAAGACGCGGCCAAGCAACTCAAGCAAAAGCAATAGCAAAACAAAATCTGTGCGAATTAGCAGCAACAACTCTTAAACGAAAAGCATTTCGCGATTTATTTAACAACACAAGGCCCGCAGCAGCGTCGCATATACCTCATATACATCGTCATGGTAAGTCGGTGAGTGTGTGTGTGCGAGTGTGTGTGTGTGTGTGAGTGTGTACTAGTTTACTTCGCTAAAAACAATTTATGGCTTTCACTATGATTCGTAATGGCAGCGATTTGCGATATCAGAAGCAAAACAAACGCAAGCGAATTGCTGCTTAGAGAGATTAGTGCAGGGCAATCCTCGGTTCACATGACCTTCGGACCTTCCACTCAAAGCTCTGGCTGCATTCCCACACACTTGACCTTGTGCTTACATACACATACATACATACTCATGGCCATTGCACTTGCAAGCACTCATTTGCAGGCAAATAAACTCTCCTATGCACCTTTTCTGTCTCCTCTTTCCCTTTTTGTTTGGGCTTGCGCGACAGCTGTTCGGCTATAAATAACAGAACACAACAGAACAGATGAATACCGGTAACCAGTGTGCCTGTGAAATTCCCACAACAACAAGAATAAAAGAAACAGACGTAAAAACAAACAAGAAGAAAACAGTTAGACGCAGAGCGCAGCGAAGTCTGCATACACTTGCGGCCAGAGCGGGACAGAGAGAGAGAGAGAGTTTAAAGCATAGCAAAATGTGATATTGATATTTATATAAATTTATATATATATTTGTACAAGTATATAAAGGAACTATATGTATTTATAAACTATTGGGGCTGCGTAATCTATATACGATCGACATGACGCAGCTATGCAAAGTTATAACATGATTCTAGCTTGAAATCTGACAGACTAAAGATAGACATATTTATACATATGAACTACACTCTTGATAGAGCTCAATATATAACATTATTCACAACAAAATCTAACGATCCACTCTGTTGGTTAGGGCATTCAAATAACTGAGCCACAAATTAACATCTCAAATGACCATAAAACAAGAAGAAGCAGCAACAAAACAAAATTTCACATTCCAATCCAGTCGAGTTTCGTGACGTCAAAGTCCAAAGATTTGCATAAATCGTACGACAGGTGGAGCTGGTCACAGGAATTTCTGGCTGGGCTTGATTCATTAGCGAGCGACGCGCTTCGCCCCGAAATGTGTTTATTGAAGAACTACGAATGAATTAGTCGAGTCATCCGGGCCATTATGGGTTGCTGGCGTCTCCATGCCGGACTTTTGGCATTAGTTTGTTAGCGAAGCTGGCTTTGGCTTTAAATATTGTTTAAGCATCGGCGACGACACAAAGTCGCGACGCATGGAATTTTTGCAAGCAAAACAAAAACAAACGTAGTTAGTGGAGCTATAATAAAAATTCCTTCAGTTCCGTTTCTGAGCCACTCAATAAAAAAAGAAAGAAACAGTTTGTATAAAGCTGAGAACCTGAGCAACTGTTTCATAAAATATTTACAATGGTTCGCGTGCCATTGGAAAACGTTCAAAATATCCTTGCAAATGTCATTCATAGGTCACTGAACCAGTTCTAAATCGGAATCTTAACGGGTTACGTAAACGATATGCCATTGAAAAATCATCAACATCATCATCATCGTTTTCCCACACATAACCGAAAAACCAAAAAAAAAAAAAAAAAAGAAATGTATGTGAAATTATGTGAAAAGACGTGAAAAGAACTCGTGCGAGCTTAAGAGCGAGAGAATCAAATTTATGCTCCCCAAAATACAATAAGTTGAAATATTTATGAGGAAAAACAACCTGCACAATATCAACAAAAAAAGAAAAACCGAAAATTCATTCAAGTTGTTGTTTTCTATTTTCTATATGTATATTTAAAATTTTTGTTAAATTCTAAATGAAATTTGTGTCTAAGGTGCGACAATGCGGAACACTCGAAACGATAACCAAGAGGAGGCTATTCTATATTATATTTGATATGTACAGAGAACAGAGGTAGCAATGATATATGGATATATACAATCCATACACACATGCCAGCTATACGCCCACATAAAACTATATAAACAGCGGCAGCAGTAAAACTTAATTATATTTGTTTATCAATTTTGATTTGTTTGGCTTAATCTGAACAATAAACGGATATATAAAACAAGTGCTATATAAAGTCGATGAGTTATACGCACTGCGGGGCGCTAATTGAACCGCTAACTAGATGATATACATATAGATAGGCGCAATAGATTCACCCTCTCACTCGCGCCCAATTATACAGTTATGTGCGTTCAAGATCAATGTCAATTTGTAAACACACGCAATACACATGCCATATACATATATATTCTATATATATACAACTATAATATATATAGAGAATATCTGTATATATAACACTTTTTGAAGGCTGTACTAATTGTGTGTATTTCAAACTATTTTGTTTGATTATGCTCGCTCAGCAAGCAGAGAAGGGCATATTGGCTTGGCATGTGCAAAGTTAAAGAATTGAAATTTGGAATATATTTTATGGGCTATGCAGATATAGCTCTTTTTCATTAAATTTAGCGGGTATTATGCAGTCATTTGCGGTTAGACATTGGCGCATTGCCAATTAAATTAATAACTATGTGTTAACTATAGAAAGCTCTGACTTAATAACCCTCAAATAGATGCATTAGAAATGCTGTTTGTACTACATAATAAATGACAAGATTTATCTACTTCTATATAATATACTATGTCATTTAAATAGTATACATTGCATTAGCTTTAACACATCTTATTTATATATTTTCTTTATAGTTAGTTTAAACGGATTATTAGGCACTAGGCTAGCTAGATTTATAGCGTAAACAGTATTATTTAAGTCAAAATTAAAAAAGAAATGAAATAAATCTCTTGTATTTAGAATTTTTGTGTAGAACTCTTTATAGATGTGCTTCTTTAAACAAATAAATATAAAATTAATTCTAGGATCACTTCAGATTTTTTTAGATATTATATGAAAATTATAAAAAGAAAACAATAAATAAAAATAAAAATATATTCAGTTTAGGTTTCGCTTTCTATATAATTTTCTCAAATTAGATTTTCAATTCTCAGTCATTTAATACAATAATACATATCTAATATTTACATATATATTTTCAAAATTTCAATTTCACTTTCAATTCGAATTAAGATTCCATAATGAAAGTTATCAAATTTCAATTTGTGTTTTGCAACGTAAGGCAATTAGAGTAGAGAGTAGAAAATGCATTTGATTACGTATACGCAACGTTTGCCCTTTACTCACATTACCTATTCGTGTGTAGTTGTTTATGTGTCACCAAATGGCCATGAAGAAGGAGGCCCAAGACAAACAGAAAGCGGAGCAGAGGCGTAAGGCCCAAGCCGCCGTAAGTAGCCCCACAACATATAGACTCAAACTGTATATATCGATATCTATATTGATGTATATCGCATGCGATGTGGCGGCTGATTAAAAACCAAAAATATCCTTTAAATAAAAGATTATGTTCTTGATACTCTGCTCGAACTAACTCGACTAAGGCTTTCGTCCAACCAGTGTACACTAACTTGGCTAATAGCAATCGCTCGCCGCTGGCTCTGTGTGTCCTACTAATCAATCCCGCTTTTGCTGCTCTCTTGCAGTCCGATATACCCATCATTTGGATTCTGGGCGGCCCCGGCTGCGGCAAGGGCACCCAATGCGCCAAGATCGTGGAGAAATACGGATTCACACACTTGAGCAGCGGCGATCTGCTCAGGGATGAGGTAAGTACTGATAGTGTGGAACTGAATGAGAGTGCTATGCTAACTTCTCTTTACCTGCCAGGTCTCCTCTGGATCGGACAAGGGTCGCGAGCTGCAGGAGATCATGACCAGCGGCGGTTTGGTGCCCAATGCGGAGGTGCTCTCGCTGCTGAATGCAGCCGTTACCCGGGCCAGGGGCAGCTCGAAGGGTTTCCTGATCGATGGCTATCCGCGCGAAAAGAACCAGGGCATTGAGTTCGAGGCGCAGATTGCGCCCGCCGATCTGGCGCTCTACTTCGACTGCTCCGAGGAGACCATGCTCAAGCGCATCATGGCACGCGCCGCCGCTGCCGCCGTGAAGCGCGCCGACGACAATGAGGCGACCATACGCTCCCGCCTGCAGACCTTCAAGCGCAACACGAGCGACATTCTCGCACTGTACGAAGACAAGACGCTGACGGTAAATAGATCATGATATATATATGTATATAGATATTCCCTCTACATACCTTCATATATATTCCCTTTGCAGATCAATGCCGAGCGCGATGTGGAGGACATCTTTATGGAGGTCGTGGAGGCCATCGACTGTATGCTGCACAAGAAGCAGCGCGAGGCCAAAGTGTGTTAGTCCCGTGCACAAAGTCCCTTTGCTAGCACAACAATTTGCACCAATGAAAGCTAAGCACCAGAATATATATAGATATATATCGATATTTATCGATTTGTTACCTGCTACGGCCAGGCCAAGAGCTTTAACTGCTTCAAACTTTGATCAAAACCAAAAACAAACCAAAAGCAATCAAATTCTAAGTACTTTACACAATAAAAATTAAATGTAAAAACATAAAAAAACAATTTTGAAAGTATTTCTGATTTAGCTGAACTTTTATATCATAATTGAACTCTTTAGTGTCGCTCATTAATTAATAAAATGCAAATTTATTTATTTTTATTCCTTTTTAAGCTAAGTTCGAATCACGTTTTGACTAATTAGCTAGTTATATGTAAGTTTTAATAGAAAACTCAAGGGCAGACTTGATATATAGTTAGATATATATATATACAGCTAGAAAACAACACAATTCAATTACCTTGACTTGTGAACAGTTCTCCACGTGCTACTTAGGAAACATAAAGAAAATAACCTGTTTTTCAATAACTGAAACCAAAACTGAACAAGATATATTATGTGAGTGTATATATAGAGTTGCAGTTCTTCAATTTAAGCTCTTAAAGGATATAACACACGTGACTAATCAGTTAGACTTAAGCTGGCAGCAGATTGACATCAGTGGATAAATCAATGTACGTCATCTTCCAAATAAATCCCGATACAGTTCTAGCATGGAATTCGACTGGCATAATTTATGACAGCGCACATAAATAAATTCGCATATAAACAAAACTGAAAGTCCGATAGAGCTTGTTGTTCTCGAATGGAGTCATCTGGCCGTTTTATCACGGAACTGCGTCATCTCTGCGTCTCAGCTGAAGTGGGCACAACTGGAGTGGACTTTGAAGTTCTGGCTGAAGATCTTGCGATGCGCACTCGACTGTCAAGTGCTAAGTAAACAGTTGAACTGTATGTAAAACAGTTGAACCACAGGCAGCAGCCACATTAAAATAAAACATTATGTAAAGCTCGTCGACTTAAACAGTTATGGCTGGAGAAATTATCGTATCGGCAACGTAAAAGCTTTTTTTCGCTTATCTCTGGCAATCGCTGATCGCTGATCTTGTGGGAATTCCGTTTGCTTCAAATCAGCATGACTAAAATAAACAAGCAAGATGCTTGGGCTCGGCTGTAGACGACTTTAAAATACACTAAACTCCGTGGATATGGATTAGATTGGTATAGAATAACTTTATAACTTTCACTTTAACTATTATGACGTCTATCGCGCGCTGCCGTGTGTCCACCGTGTAACGAATCAGAAATGCAACTAAGGTGCTCCTCAGGCTTTGCAGCCCTTTTATAGCTGACGAAATGTCACTCAAGCGCCCTCTGCTGGCTTCGTTCTTATGCTCAGCAGCAGGATCGCTCTTTTACAGCTGTCACTCAAGCGGGCCTCTCCAATATCGTTCTTATGCTCATCCGCAGGCTCGCCGTCATTCAATCGCTATTTGCTATGTTAGTTCTTATACTCAACTGCAGCCTCTCACTTTTATAGCCGAAGAAATGCCTCTCAGGCACATTATGCTTAGCAGCAGGCTCGCCGTTTTATAGCTACAGAATTGTCACTCAAGCGCCCTCTGCTGACTTCGTTCTTATGCTCAACAGCAGGATTGCTCTTTTACGGCTGTCTCTCAAGCGGGCCTCTCTAATATCGTTCTTATGCTCATTAGCAGGTTCGCCGTTTTATAACAAGGAATTGTCACTCAATGGCTATTTGCTATGTTAGTTCTTATACTCAACTGCAGCCTCTCACTTTTATAGCTAAAGAAATGTTTCTCGGGCGTCTTATGCTCAGCAACAGGCTCACCCTTTTATAGCTAACTCACTCAAGCGCCCTTTGCTAGCTTATTTCTTGCGATCACCAACAGAGTCGCTCTTCTACAGTTAAATGCAAGTTGAGCAGGCAGGCTCGGCGTTTTATTGCTGATTCGTTCTTATGCTCAATACTAATTTGCTTATTTACAGCTTATGCTCACCAGCAGGCAGGTAGCAGGCCGTTTTATAGTGAGCGAAATGCAGCTCTTGCGCTCTTTGCTAATTTACTTATTTTGCTTACCCCCCAATGCTTGCCGATTTACAGCTGATAAAAAACCACTCAAGCAGGAGCACTGCTAAGTAAATTCTTATGCTCAAGTGTTGAACGCTCTACGTACAGTGCGAGAGCAGAGAAGAGGGATACATTGAATTAGTTTAGCATGGAGTAATTAATTGAGCAGATTTACCATTAACACTGAGTATTAAGAATTGAGAGTTTGTTATCAAAGAAGGATGCCTTGAGTATGTAAATGAGCGTAATTTTTGTTTGCACTGAGTGAATAAATATTGAGTATTTATAAATTGAGTAGCTAAGAAATGGCTCTCTTCTGCCTGTTACATTCACATACACACAGCTAATATACCCTATTCGTTTTGATCTTCTAACAGCTACAAATTATACAAAAAAGGTTTTTGTTTTTCTTATTGTTGTTTTAAATGTTTTCAACTTTTTTATTATTTTTATAGCAACTTTTTTCAGTTTGTTTCTTGCTTTCTTTTTGGCCGTCGATCGGCGGCTCCGCTTTTGACTTACAATTAGAATAAATAATAGGTATTTAAATAGTTATGAACTAAAACAAATTCATGCCACAATTTGGGAATTAGCTAAGTGAGAATGGGAGTATTTACAAAATATCACACGTATCGTTATAAAGCTAGACGATTCAGTCGAAGTTCTGCCCAGCGCTGGGCACAGGGCGAGAGCTCTAGACGAGATTGTCATCCCGGTAGATGTGATGTGGATGCTGTGGGTGCTGTTGTGGATGCTGTTGCTGCTGCTGCTGCTGCTGGTGTTTGTGGCTGCCAATCTTGCTCTCGATCCAGTCCAGGTAGTGGGTGACCCGCGTGAAGCCGCCGGGCACGGTGGTGCGCTCGCAGCCGCCGCCAGCTTCGCCGTCGGCCGGGCCGAAGCTGGTGATGCCCACCAGCGTGTGGGTGCCCTTGAGGACCAGCGGGCCGCCCGAGTCGCCGGTGCAGACGGTCTCGTCCTTCAGGCCCTTCGCACAGAGCACGCCCGGGGTGA